>VZTL01030540.1:21229-39524 GCA_013400535.1 Scopus umbretta
CCCCCCCCTCCCCCCCCAAAAAAAAGCCAAAATAAAACCCCACAACCCACCCAGCCTCCCTTAGCTGCCCGACTCTCTGAATGCCATTTGTCAGGGGGCCCGTAAAAGGGGAGGAAAAAAAAAATCTCAAACTAACTTAAAACAATACTTTCTTCGCCTTTCTTAACGCCGAGCTGCCTGTTGCTGGGCTTTTTTTTTTTCCCCTGGAGCAAAAGTCAGGATGTGTTTCTGGAGGCTCTAGTTCTTTATATATCTGCGCAGATATATGTGCGAATATATATTTAGTCCACTGGAAACCTCTCGCCTTGCGTAGTTCCTCCTCCTTAAGGAGAAGAAACTTTTTGTCCAGCCGTAATCTGCTTTCCCCTCCGCACATCAAAGCTGCAGATCTCGCTGCACAAAAGCTTTGCAGCCCCTTCTGCTTGGGACCCCAAGGCGCTCTCCGCCTCGCCAGCCCCAATTTGCAGGGTTTCTTCCCTAAAATCGTGGCTGTTGAGTGAGGCAAGAGGAAGCTCTGCGAACGCAGATGTGCGACAGCACTAGACATGCAGCCAGGAAAAAACCCTGGAATGTCATTTTTTTTTTTACAATCACGCAGGAGTGGGACTTGAGCGCTTTCTTTCCCCAAGTTGGATGCGTTGGGTTTGCCGAGTGTGTTTAAGAGCTCAGCTTTCCAAATGTCTGCCTTCCCCGGGTGGGCTGTGAAATGCCAGAGCGGGGCAGATGGAGACTTGTGGGTCTTGCCGGAAAAGTTTTCCGTGTGTTTTCTGAGTTTGCGGCGGGTCCCTTGGAGGCATCGGTGCTCTGAGGTCTTTTTCCATGGCGTTTCACGGGAGAGACTGAGAAGCGGTTTGTCGGCAAAGCTGATTTTTGAAATCTGAAAAGTGATAAGTAGATGGAGTTCTGTAGGGTAACTTGAGAAACTGAGTGAGAAGTGCCCCAAAGAGCTGAGCTGTCTGGGATTCAGCTTTCATGCTTGATTTTTTTTTTTAATTTTTTTTTTTGCATGCTCTGGGTATTTTTTCCTGGGAAGCCCAGGCAGCGGTGTTTTGCCGGGTTGCTTGTGTGTTACCGGGACAAATGTGTGTGGGATTCTGTATACAGCAGCCTGGTTGCAAATTATTGCAATTTCTAGGTTCTTAAAATGACCTTAAGGAAGAGAAGGTGGGCGTGTGAGGAATGCTTTCATTAATGGTTTGCTTGCAAAGCCTGAGCAAGATGGGAAATAAGCCCTAGTCAATGAATAAAATGCCGCTAGAACATCACTGCAGGAAAAGTTAATGGCAGCCGGAGCTACCACGAGTTTGTGTTGTGCTGCGAAAGTATCGGGCTGTGAGAGCAGCTGTCGGACTAGCGGAATACGGGAGCAACACCCCCTCATCTTGAGCTCCCTTTTTGTGCAGCCAGCCTGTGAGCTCTGCTGCTTTGTATTCGTCGAAAACGGAATTATTACTGCTCTCAACTATTTCAAAGGAAAGACAACAAAGTTTTCCTTTTTCTTCTTGTCTGTGCTAATGTTTTAATGGTTTCGGGGCATCCGCAGGCAGTTTGCCTGCCGGTGTGTGTCCTTCAGACAGCCTCAGCAGAGGACCTGGCTGCTTTTTAAAGTCACTCTACTGGTAACTTTTCTGAAACTTTTGGGTCCAGCTGCTGGAAGCAGAGGACTGGCTGGAGAGCTTTTGTGGGACCTGTGGGCTGCTCTGAGTAATGACTCTTGCAGTGAAAGGCTTTGAGTTTTCCTAATGAGCCTCCTAATAGGACATCAAATAATTTGGATGAGGGAGGAGTTAGATTGGGATTGCGGATGGCATTGACTAATGCTCTTTCTAGCTCCCTTCTAACCTTTCCAAGTTCTCTTTGGTTTTATTTCAGCTCAGATTGTTTCTGTTTCAGTTTCATTTTAGTTGGCTTCTCTGTATGGGGAGAGGTGAATCTTTGTAATCTTCAGAAGCAGGTTCATCAGGTGGCCCTGAAGACAGGGGGAAGACACCTTGCAGAGAGGGTTTCCAGAAAAATAGAGAAATGGCAAAGGCGATGTGAACTGAACTGCCTCTGAACGCTGCCCTTCCAGCTCAGATTTTCCCATATTTTAACAGATGATGTCACCCAAAAATCTAACCCACAGACAAAGTTGGAATCTGTCTCCGCTTTTGCAAATCCCAATAAAATTGAATCGGGTCTCCGAGTGAAAATTTTTGGAAATGGCAGTTTCCTTTAGTGGCGAAGAAAAGCGTAATAAGAATACATGGCGTGCCCTTTAAAAGAAATAAAAATGCTGGAAATCATGAAGTATCCTGTTACCATCTGTTGCTTCTCTCCTTGGCTCTTCCCCAGTCATCTAGAATGAGCTAAAAAAAAATAATAAAATCTTCATCCAGCCAGTTAGAAGTGTTTTGTTTAATATTTTGCCAATCAAAAGCGTTGATATTATTTTACAAGAAGAAATATGACTTTATAAGTCTGGAATTGATGGCAGATCTGACTTCCAGTGTAAAACCGGGATTATGCTGTCAATGTATTGCCAGATTGGAACAGGATTTTGTAACTTAAAAGCACCCAGCTGTCAGACATGCCCCGTCCAGGGGACACAGTAGAGGCATTCAGCTGAGGTAATATATTATTCTTCCATGTAAGCTGGGGTCAAGATGAAAACTCTTTGCTGACCATTCCCTTCGAGGTGGTTTTTGAAGGCTGCTCCTGCGCTCGCCTCCCCGCAGCGTTGTAGCTGTGCTGGATGTGGGAGCTGGTTTCAGGCTTGTGGTCGAGGAGCCAGTTCTGCCGGCTCCCACCAAAGCTAACGGGGAATTTTGGCTTTTCGGTCCAAAGCGTTGCAGTGTTGCCTGGGCAGTAATTTGTCGAGGATTGGAGAAATCCCATTTCATCTCTGGTCTTTAGGGGTAGCTCTAAGGCAAAGCCTGCTGAAGAGTCGCTAATTTTAGGTGTACAAAGAGAGCCAACAGCATGGACTTGTCTGCTGGCATTGCTCGCTCGGAGCTCTAATGCTGGATCCTGACATACAAAACATCTCTCTAAGAGCAAGGGTAATCCAATAAACAAAACTTGGTCTTGGTGTTACTCCTACTGCTTGCAAAGTCTGCCCTGGAACAAATAGGGAGGGACTGTAAAAGGGCTGTGCATCCTTATTTTAAACGGGGACTGTCCCTGCCCCTTACATTTTGTTGTTGGAGATGGACTTTTCAGGTTCTTTCCTTTTTGAAATGTAGAGCGACTCTAACGAGTAGGTTTCTGTCTCGTGCTGACTTGCAGTCACACCACAGCGTTGCAGGGGTGGTACAAATAGCTATGGGAAGCCTTGGGGCTGTGACTCGGTCCTGTGGCTCCTGCTCTGATCCTCCACCTCTGTGCTGTGGGAGGATGCTGCAGGTGTGGAGGTGAGCCCTCTTTAACTGGGCATACCCTTGTGGTGCTTCCCAAGAGAAGGTAATTGGAGTGCTGGTTCTCTGCATGCATGGTGCCAGCAGCTGTGTGATGTTCAGCATAAGTTTTACTCCTGAAGTAGATTTTCTTTATCTCAGAGTTCCAACATGAAAATCTTTGCCCCAGACCCTTAATGGCATCTAGAGGTCCTGTCATCCTTGGTAGCATGTGCCCAGCCACTCTTCTTCTAAGACTGAACATGAGGTCCGGTCTTGTTGCTGTCTGTCCATCTCTGCTTTGGCGACTCGAGGTTTCCCCGCCTGTCCTGCAGCCTGGTTTCAGGGCATAGGCTCAGAGTATGGGTTCTCACAACTGCTTTGGATTACAGACATGATCTTTAAGATGAGACAAAGCGTGGCAACGGATCCTGAGAAACAGGAGACACTGCTGTGGCGTATGCCACTAAGGCAGAGGCATTTGTGTGAAGTACCATTTACAGATGTGTCTTAGGTAACCTGAGTTTTGTCTGGACTTCAGAAATAAACCTGTGGGAGTACTTTCCAGGAAACTGCTCCTCAGTCTGAGGTTTCTTTTTCTTCTGCAGAGGTAAAGCAAATTGGCAATTCTTAACAATTACTTTTTTTTTGTCTTATGCCCTGATTCTTTGACCTGCTCCCTGTTCTATCTGGATGCTGAGGCTGCATGGTGGTGCTGCCCTTCCCAAAGCAGGTGGAGCATGGATGCCGACCGCTCTGTGTCAACATGAAAGCCTCGCACTTGGCAAAACTGTGCTGTGATGCTTCCATACAAGCAGATTGAGGATTACGGGCTTTGTGGCCCAGCAAAGCTACAAGGGGTAACGAAGGGAAGGGGAGGACAGGACACTTTAAATAGTGTATCTAAAAAAAAAAAGTGCTCAAATGAGGTATCACCGTGGTGATTTGTGGTTTTGCTATTTATGGGTTTGCATGGTTGCTTGGATATGTTTGGAGAATGGTGGGACCCGGGAAGAGCAGGGAGCTGAGCCCCCCGGGTTGTTGGATGGCAGCAAACACTGAGGTGCGGAGATGGATCTAAGACCTTGTTCGGCACTGGTGAGGCCACACCTCAAATGCTGTGTTCAGTTTTGGGCCCCTCACTGCAAGAAGGGCGTTGAGGTGCTGGGGCATGTCCAGAGAAGGGCAATGGAGCTGGGGAAGGGTCTGGAGAACAAGTCTGATGAGGAGCAGCTGAGGGAACTGGGGTTGTTTAGTCTGGAGAAGAGGAGGCTGAGGGGAGACCTGGTTGCTCTCTGCAACTCCCTGAAAGGAGGGTGCAGTGAGGAGGAGGTTGGTCTCTTCTCTCAAGGAACTAGTGATAGGATGAGAGGTAATGGCCCCAAGTTGTGCCAGGGGAGGTTTAGATTGGATATTAGGAAAAATTTCTTTCCTGAAGGAGTGGTCAAACATTGGAGCAGACAGCCCAGGGAGGTGGTGGAGTCCCCATCCCTGGAGGGGTTCAAAAAAACATGTGGATGTGGCACTTGGGGACATGGTTTAGTAGGCACGGAGGTGTTGGGTTGATGAGTTGGACTAGATGAACTCAGAGGTCTTTTCCAACCTTAATGATTCTATGATTCAAGCAAATGATGTGGGCAGGGGCTGCTTGGCCCTAAAGGCCTTTCAAAGGGTTGAGTTAGGAGCTTTGCTGACCTGCTGGTTGGCACTGGCATTAGAAAGTAAGGACCAGTTGGCGTACGCCGTGGTTCAGGGTGGAGGTGCTCAGGTCCGGCGTGATTTGGGAAAAGCGATTCCATTTGGAGCTCGTGTTCTGATGTCGTGTGAATTGCCTTTGAAGCGTAGCAGCCCCTAAGACGGGGGAAATCCCTGCTGTGTTACAAGTATAAATTTGGCACTTCATCACATATGTACGCACTCGCCCACGTATGCTCTTGCCTGGTTTGTTTAGCAGGAGTCTTATCCTCAGGATGCAGCTATTGCTCTATAAAATGAATTATTTTGCAGAGAAAGGTTTACAACGTTATTTGGGTTCTGTTGAAAGCATGATTATAACTTTTCAATACCTAGATTTTGGTAAATGGCAACTGCTGTTTAAAATGAGAGAATTGTCTGGGAAACAAACCGGGAATGAACCACAAAACACACCTCTTCTCAGGCTTTTTCATGTGGAGGAGGACAACTTCTACTCTGTTCTGTGCTCTTATCCAGTGTAGACTTCTCTTCATCATATGTTTAGGAAAGCCCTGACTCTGCTGCAGGTCTCTGATACTGCTACTGTTGAGGATATTTTGGGAATGCTAAGGCCTTAAAAAATCGTCGGCTGGAATTGAGTCAAATTTAAGATCTGCAGGATTTGTCCCACAGTGAAAGTCAGTGTCACCACAGAGGCATGTGCACGCATGTGTTATGCTTCTTCTGGAGTTCAGTTTGGTAATCTCCACTGGTCTCCCTGTCTGTGCAGGTCCTTGACTTTCAGCTTTTTTTAGCATGCGGTGCAACCATCATCTTGGATATATGGCATGTCTGTAGGACCTGGTACTGGTATCGTGCTGGGAGACACTGTCCCCATGAAGGGGGTTCCCCCTTGGATCAGCTGATGTGGTGGGGAACCCAAGGGAGGGCTGATGCAACCAAAGGCACTGCTTCTGCTGAGATGTGGAGGCTTCTCTGTGCTCAGTTAGTTCTTCTGGATCAGGACTGTTCAGTACCTTTTTTTGGCTCTTTATTTTTGGGGGGTTTCTGTCCGGTTATGACCCCTTTGAAGTGCAGCTATTGTACAGAGCTATTTGGAATTGCAGCCTGAAGATGTATTTATTCCCTGCTAATGGCATGGTGGCTTTCTGGGGAGGTTTTAGGAGACTTTTTTGGAAGAGAAACCCTTCCAGGTGGATTCTGTCTTGTGCCCTCTGGAGAAGGCAGAGTGCCTCACATCTGTATTGGGAAACAGTTTTGTTGCTGGAGTTTGGCTGTCCCCCTTTGGCTGAGCATCAGCAAAGCACAGCAGTGTCCTGAGCTAGCAGCTTCGTTGCTTGACTGTGGGTGCAAATCTTTGACCAGTGCAATCTTCAGACCCTCAGGTTTGTTATTTTTTTCCTTGCCTCCTGGCATTGCCTGTTCCCTACTTCTATCTTCAGCTGTTGTTAATCTAGGCAGTGCATTCCTTCTCCTTTGCCCTCCTGGCTTGCTTGAGAGAGGTTCCTGGGACTGCCTCCTCCAGTTGCAGCCTGGTCTTGCCGTATATCAAAGATTTTATTCTTACTAGCTAGATTGGAGCTATGAGATAGGTACTGAGTTTGCAAGCTGGCAGTTTTTCCTAGAAATAGAATAAACCTTTGTGTGAAACAAAGAAAAACCCAGTATGGGAAGAACAAGCAAAACCAGGAAAAAAGTTGAGACATGAAAGAATGGAAAAGTTTTGTTAAAATCTAATGTTATATGGAAAAAACTTAGGTTGGCAACATGGTATAATTAGCCACTGGGTTACTGTTGGCAAGTTTTGAGGCTCTTGAAATGAAGCCTAGCGCCAAGTGAACCATCCAAATGATGCCGTGGTTTCTCTGAGGATGTGTCTGGAAAGTCTTTAGAACTAAAATAAATAAATGAAGGAGCTACACAAAAGGCATTTTTGAGGTTGGTTGCTCTGAGTCTGGGTTCTCTTTCTCTCCAGAAACCAACAGGATTCCTAGCATCATCTGGAAGCTTTCACAATGTTGAGAGATACCATTTTTTGAAACTAGGAAAATGGTATTAATGCTTTTACAATGCTAGAGTTTTCCTTCAAGATTGTATAATAAGCTGGAGAGAAAAAGGATTGTTTGGGGAGTGAATGAGTGGAATGAGCTCCATCAGTTGCAGACTTTCTCCCAGCCCTTAGGCAAGTCCCTGTGTTTCCCATGCCCTGGGGCCTGATCCTGTCTCCCTGTATGGAACCTGGCATTTGGGTGTTGCCTTAACACAAATTTAATGATGATAGGCCAACAAGACATGTGTTTTCAAGCACTGAAGTGTTCTAAGAGTCTCTTTTCATCTCTGTGCCTCAGGTTATGTTAGTGATTGTGGTCTAAGAGTTTTCTACTTTAAAAATACTTTTCTCTGGGATGGTGTTTTCCTCTCTAGCAACACTGGTGCCTCACACTGCAAATCCAGAAGGTTATTTGGATTTTGTCTTTAGATTTGGACAGATTTCTTGCAGATTATATGATAGGATACAATACAGACCACCATGCTTTTGTGTTGACTACTCTTGGAACACTTTGAAGCATTAGATGCATAAATGAAATTCGAAGCAGGCAGAGGATCTCTTAGGCAGCCACACACATGCTTCAGTTTACTGGAGAGAAAAAAAAAAAAACTTTTGGAAGGTGGTGGGATGCAAATGGAAGCGGGGCACTGGACCCTGAAGCTGGATATCCCCGTAGGGTTTTGCATGCCAAGCCTGTGCTGTGAGCAGGAGCAGGAGGTCAGGCAAGGTGATGTCAGTCTGTCTTTTAGCTGGCTTTGGGGTGGTGACATTCAGCTGTTTTGCTGATATAAGAAAGCAATTCCAGTGTATTTTGTTGCCAACTGCTCTGCCACAGGCTGTGGGCTAAGTGCATCCATCCCTATGGGTTTGGATTGACTTCTTGAGAAGTCTCCCATGCCTGATGCTATACTTCTCATGCTGCTCAGCCCTGCTGCTCTAGATTACTGAAGACAGATTTGAAAGCCAAAACTCAGTCCTGCTGTGCTCAGGGACAGCTTTCCCTTGGTCTGACCAGTGTCTGGATGTCACCCAAAGGAGCTAGGCACCCTGTTTTCCTATGGGAGGGATGGGGGTGTGTGTGTGTGCAGCTTGCTGAAGACCTGAAGGATCTGCCTAGCTTAAATGCAGCTCAATCTTTCTGGTAGCTTGGGATCGCGCTGTATGCCATCCCTGCCTGGATCAAGCTATACATCTGCAGCCAGGGAGATGCTAATTCTTTCAGAGTAAATAACGTAATAAGTGTTTTGGTTTGGTTTTTTTCTGGCTCAGCTCTTAAGCAAACTGCTTAAAGCCCTCTTCTTTCCTTGCCTTTCTGCACTTCATTGCTGCGACTTGCAAAGGACAGGGGCGTTTGGAGCTCTGCTGGAAATGCTGTAAGAAGTAGATGAGGGAAACTCCTCGAGAGAAGAGCAGTCACTAAGGGATCTCCGGGAGTCCCTGCTTGAAGGGACTTGTCAGGCAGTTTTAGTGGCCAAATTTACAGTTTCATTTGCATGTCAGCTGTAGTTTCTATTTTTTGAGCATGGATATTCAGGAAAGCTCTGCTTTGGCTGAGCTCATGTATCTTCATGGAGAGCCTCGCTGGCCTCTTTTCCTCTGCTGTTCCTCCCTCCACCCCCTTTTTTTTGTGTTTCCAAGACAATACTTAAGTAAGAATTCATTGCAGCTGAATTCCTGGAGATGACACTGCCAGTTTCCCAGGATCTCTTGTACTCCTGCAGCTTTTTACGCAGGGATTTTTTCGGTGCAGCTCATTCAGCTGCACCCCTCAAATATGAATTAAGCAGTGGGTTTGTGTGGTCTTTGAAGGGGGCTCGTCCTAGAAGTGCTGGAATGAGATATGTACTCTGTGTGCTCTTGTCTGCTGCAGGGTAGAGATTTGGTCTGAGGGCTGCAGTTCACCAGCTGAATAATGAATGCATTGTTTGGATGCCCTTATTTCCAGCTTGCACCATTAAAAGTGAATAGAAAGGTCAAGGAGATGAGTCACTGTGAATACAAGTGTCATTCTGCTCAAAAGAAATGGAAAAAAAGGAGCTTCCAAGTGAGGTGTTTCAGCTGGTGCCAAACAGCTCTGTTTCACTGTACTTTCAGGGAGTTACCAGAGTAAATCTCAGCTGAGACCTGCTGAAGAGTTCAAGCACTGAAAAGTTAGCAAGGGGCTGGAGCTGGGGTTTGGCAATTGTAGTTGCTGGGGGCTCCAAAGGCAGCTGCTGATGTAGGAAAATTAAGGTGATACTCTGGAAGCGTTGGGCTCGCTGCTGCTGCTGTTTTGCAGAACAAACAGCCAGACCTTGTAGGGTTAGGAGCTCCTGTTCTCAGCTTCCTTATATACCCAGTGGTACCCAGAAGGAGCCTCCTCCAAATCAATGCGGAGACTCCGAATACTCGGGCCACTTTCCTCTGACACTTAGAGAAAGAGTAGCAGCGTCATGAAGGTGCTGTCATGGGACAGTATTGCCTCTTGAAATGCTGGTGAGAAAATGTGCCTCTTGAGCAACGGGCCCCCGTGGGGTCCCAGCTCGGTTCCTGCACCATCCTGGGGGAAGGAGCTGTAGCATCAGAGCAGGGTGGTGGGATGTGTGAGTCTGCAGGGTGCCTGGAGGTAAGCATGGGCCCATCCCCTGGCCCCGGTAAATGCTCAGTTGTAAATTAAGCTTTTTTTAATTTCCTGCCCCAAAGCTTCATTCAACAAGCCCCAGGCAGCTGGTTAACCATGCTGGCAGAGTGCTGAAAATAGAAATGTGGCTCGTGGGTTGCACGTGTGGAAGGGGGAGTGGTGAGCTGTGGATGGGTTAATGCCAAGTGGGTGGGAAAGGATGGAGAGTTGGCCAGAATTTTCCTTTAACTGATACTGCTGGGGCAATTTCAATAAAACAGCAGTGGTGGCCAGGGGGCCAGAAACCAGAAGCCAGTTCAGAAGTTGTTAATGCTTTTTTTAATGGGGTAGAGTTTCTTTAAGTCACAAGCTCCTGTACCTATGGGTTTCCTTTTTCACGTGGCTCAAACACCCTCCTTTGGGGTTATCAGCATTTTGGCTAATTGCTTTCCACTGTCCTGGAAAGGAAACATCCACAGTGCATTTGAGACGATGGTGTGCTGTTGCAGACACCCCTGCATATTGTCTAGCGCTGCTTTGGTATTTTGGCAGAATATGAATCCTGAGAGACAGTACATAGAAATATTTACATTTTTGATTTCTAGCCATTGGATTTTTCTGTTCTGAAGTAATTCCTCCAGTGTAAAACAGATATTCCTCCAAAAAAAGAACTAAAGTTTTAGAACCTTGATTTATCCTCCCTTATTTAAGTACATATTCGGTAGAAAACGAAGCCAACTATTCTTCTTGCCCACCTAATGCACAATCATTTCCATAAACCACTTTCAAATGAATTTGCCTTTATAGCGTTGATCCACAGTGGCTGAAAATTTAGCACACATTCCATTTGATATCAAATGACTGGGAACGGGGACTCATTTGCTAATGATGCAGTAGCGTGATGCGGAGGGCTGTAGCGAGGCAGGAGTCGATGGCTTGCAGCTAATGCGCATGGGAGGACTGTGCCTGGTTTGTGTGGTGAAGCATTGGGTCTATAACCCTTGGGCTGGTATTGCATGCAAGTGAAAGGTGTCTGCAGGTAGGTGAGGTGGGTGGTAGGTGTGTTTGGCTGCTGATGGGCAGGATGCTGCTTCTGGCGGCATGAGATGTGGACGGGATCGGCAGAGCCGCTCTGCGTTTGCTGGTGTGTGTTCCACCATGCAGGAGAAGCCTGCGGGAGGGCAGGAATCATGCTGGACGTGCCCCTTGGAGGGTTTCCCCTGGAAGATACGAGTCTGTCCATCCCCCAAGTACAGCATCTGTTCCCTGACCATGGGGCTGCTCAGTGTCTCATCTTGGAAAGCTGTCGATTCCTTGAAGGATAAGGACTGCTCGCCTGGAGCCCTGCGGCTGCAGATGCTTTTCTTGATGAGGCTGATGCTGTTTTTTTTTTCCTCTTGATCCCGTTGGGTATTCTGTTTTTTGTAACAGGGTCACTGAGAATCCCCTCATCATTTCCGTGCTCCAAAAGCGACGTGAGGGTGGGAGGAGGAAGCGGCTTTCATCCCGGTCGCTGCCTTTGGCACACGCTGGCAAGTGCTCACATATGAAAACTGCTAGGAATGTTCTCTCGCAAGGGTTTGCAGGGATCGGGAGAGGCATATTATCACGTCTTGTACACTTCGGGAGAAAGTCCCTCACTCTGCCTCTCTCAAATGTTTAAATTAAAACAATCTGTCTTTCTGCAACTGTTGGATGCTTTCCCTACTGACCTCAGGAGCTGGGACTGGGAGGAGGAGCAAACAGACCCCAGTGCTTATAACAGGCTCTGGCTTTTTTTTTTTTTTAAAGCTTCAGTCCTGATTCCCTGCAGGATGCAAACCAGAAAAACAGTAAGGGCCGTATCTGCTCTGGAAACATCAATTTTCCCAGTGCTTTGTAATTAAAGAGCTATATCAGGAAGCAGCGAAGCCTTTATGTGCTGGAGGCTATTGTCTTACAAGGCTATGTATAGAAAAGACAGCAGGCGTGCTTACCCCTCCTGCCAGAGCCAGCACGGAGGGTTGTGTCCTCTGCAGCGTCTCACCACCTCTTTCTTTTCCAACCCACGGGCACATTCCCATAGTAGGGTCTGACTGAGGTGCTCCCTGTGAGCAGAGCTGAGAACTAAGCGCTGGGCAGGATCAGCCCTTTACTCCTTAAGTGGGACAGCGCAGCCGGGAAACTTTGCAGCCTTTGGCAGCCAGCAATGCCCAAGGATGCTGAATGTGGTGCTTTGTAGCCAGCCTCCGAAGGCAGCCGTGGTCCCTGCTTAGGGGATTCCTGTGCAGCGAGGGGAAAGTCATCCCTGTGCATGGGCCAGGATTTTTGGTCTGACCCTTCAGCGCTTACACGCTGAGTTTTATCTTGGCCTGGGGCCCCGTGGCTGGGCAGACACAGGATTTTTTTGCTTCTTGGCTGTGAGTCCGGCTCTTGCAGCGCTGCACTGTTGCAGGAGTCTGTCCACATGGAGCTGCTGGTGGATGCAGGGCTGGGACCTGACTCCTGCTGGCCTTGGGAATTTAGGCAGTGAAATAGTATAGCATCATCATCATCAGGCCTAAATCACAAAACCACCCTTCATCTCTTCTCTACCAGTGCTTTTGACTTGCTGCTTTCATTGCCTGCAGGCCTGTGGGGTTTTTGGCAGTTTATGGAGCAGTTACAGTGCTGGTTGGGATTCAGCCTAGGAAAAATGCAATGTGGCTTCTTGTGGCAATGGGGAATAGGCTTGGATAACACCAGGCTGATTAAAATTTTTCCTATGAAATATGAACCAGAACCAAAACTGGAGCTTGTTTTGGGTGTGGAAATGTCTGTAAAGAACTTTAGGTTCCTCTGGAAGGTACTTAAAAATTCACACCAATAAACTTAGAGATGCTGTGAAACTTTCAGAGTCAGAACATCAGTTAAAGATGTTCTGCACATTTAGAGCAACTGCGTAACCCAGCATGCTACCCTCCCTGCAGCTCCCTTCTCCAAAGCCTTGGCCAGACAAGCCGGGGCCCTCCTTGCCCTGGGGATGCTCATCCTAAATAACGAACAGCCGCGCTGCTAAAATGAGTGCTATTCCTGCAAATAGCTGAGTCTTTGCTGCTGGAGCAGAGCTGGCCAATTTGTGGCCTGGGACAAAGCTTTTCATGGATGAAGCTGAAACATCTGCTTTTGGGGGAGTGGAATCTGCCACATCTTTGCTTTAGCTTATGTGGTCTCTTAAGGAACCTGGGTGGGATTTGGGGCCCCATATACCTGCCCTTGTGGCTTGTGGGGTCAAGTTGATTGTTTTTCTAATGGTGGCAAAAATGTGTGGCCTCAGAGTATCCTATAGGAAATTTTAGTCAATGGAAAGGATGAAAATAAATGTGGGAGATGGGGGGGAGCGTCTATGAACCTGAAATGGGTTCTCTTATGCTGAGGAATGAAAGCTGCAGTGCCCCAAGAAATGTATTTAGGGGAACAGATCTGTTTCAACACTTTACA
This sequence comes from Scopus umbretta, assembly GCA_013400535.1. NCBI lineage: Eukaryota > Metazoa > Chordata > Aves > Pelecaniformes > Scopidae > Scopus > Scopus umbretta. The sequence continues at coordinate 34,407 of VZTL01030540.1, forward strand.
TTTTAGTGAGCAATGAATGATAGCAGAGGGGGTGTTAATGCAGGCAGGTATGTCATGCCTGTGTAATGTCAGTCGACACAGGATTAAATAAGGCATGTGGAAAAATTCTTCTAGGAAGTAAAGTCTAGTGAGAAATAATTGTCAGAGGACTTGGGAGGTGAAACAACCTGCTCTAGACAAGCCACGGTCCTCATCTGCCCCTCCTGGAGATCTGCCAAGCCATGGGTCAGCAGTTTGGAAGTGGCATACTTGGCACGGGTGACGCTTACCGGTCTGAGAGCATCCTGCGGTGCTGAGAGAGCAGCTCTGTGTTACTGCCCTCCAAAGTGTTGTGTCTTGTGTATAAAGCCTCCCAGAATGAGCAGAAGAAGGGATGGATGTGGGGCAGGAGCTGCTCTCTCAGGCAAGGTGTCAGTCTCCCTTGGAGAGGAGGCACTGGAGGAACTAATGCTCCACCAAGGTTTGGGTGTGACAAGCAGAAACCCTTTTCCTTTGTGCTGAAGGCTGCAGTAGGATTATTTTAGGTGTTTGCAGAAACAACCGAATTGTGCCCAACGGCAAGAGCACAGGGCTGGAGCGAGGAGGACTCGATGTGCACACGATGACTCCAGCCTTGGTGGAGGCTTTTCATATAGGCTGGTTGGTCCTGGTTAGTATTAAACTCCTGTTTCAGGCTTACCAACCTCAGCAAAGCTTACATTGGGTTTATGGCTGCTTTGAATTGACACGGTGGTGGATTTGGCCCATAATGTCCTGTCTTTAATATGTAACTATTTTATTCCGTTATCCATGCATGTAGTGATGGACTTGCAGCTGGAACTTCTCTGCATGCGTATTCTGATGTTGTTTTTTTTTTTTGACAGAAAGGGGCAGGAGGAGCCAGGATGGCACTAGAAAAGGGCAGAGTCCTTTCCAAACTCTCATGGGTTTGAGTCTTGTACGCAGCTGATGTTAAGTTTTCTAGGATGTCTGCCTTAATGCCAAAGGGAATGTCTCCTCCCTTCTCCGTGCTCTGGAAAAGATAACTCAGCATGTTAATGAAGGGAAGAGGAACATACTATAAGTGACCTCTGCACTTTTGTAAGGACAAAATTTGTTTTCCTGTAGCTATGAAAGGTCTGTCTTCCCTTTGAGTAATAAATGAGGGCACCTCAAATGTACAGAGACTTTAAGCTGTTGTATATACCCTAGTACAGAGTACTTCATATATCGCTCATTTTAGTGATGGAGAGAATATCAGGCATGCTCTGTGTATAAATCAGTCTCTCAAAATATACTGATAATACTTGGCATTTGCCTTGTCTCCAGTTTCCCAAATATTTTCTTACCTCATTTGGCTGCTTCCACTACTCAGTAGGCCTTTTGCTCATCTGCGTGATGAGTGGTGCTGGGCTGCTGTACTTGTCTGCGTGGATTGATTCCTTGATCTGTCATTTTCCTTCTCTTTATGTATGTAAAAATACCAAGCATTACTTATATATATTCACGAGTGGATGCACAAATGATTGGAAGTGTCAGCATGCACTCTTCCAGATGGTGGAAGCATGTTCCTTACTTCATTTATTTCAAATGTCAAACTCAATGAAATTAGTTACTACCAGACTTGAGCTGAAGTGACAGAGTAATTCTTGTCTCTGCTTCACCCGTGTGGGGTGAAGCTGCACACTCCATAGCAGGAACGGCCTTCAGGAGTTGAAATGCAATCGCTAAACTGTGACTCCAAGGTAAAGATCTGGATTTGCAGCAGGATGACCACTCTCGATTTGGTTTCATGGGGAAAGCTGGCTTTGGCCTTGGTAGGGAGGGATGTCTCCTGGGGAAAGAATGGCTTGGTGAGTGAAAGACTGACTTTGTCTTGGGTTTCTTCTCTGCTGTGCATGGTGTGAATGCAGCAGCTCGCCTGGGAAGTGCCTTGCTGTTGCTCTGCTTGATTGCAGTGCTGGTACCCTGGTGCTTGCTCTGGCATCTCTTGTTGCATTCCAGCAAGGTCTAGATCTACCCATAATCTTTTGCCCTTCTATCTATCTGCAAGAGGATGCTGCTGGGTTTATTTGTGCTATGTCTTGATAAGATCTTAGGGTCTTTGGGAATAGGAGTTTGAAGTACTCAAGTTGGGCAGGGTTGTAGAGAAGTGGCTCTGGTCGGATGTTGGCAAAGCTCCAGGGACGGATGCTGGATGTGGGTGCCCAAGTTAAGGCAATGAAGGACTGAATTTCAGCTTAACAGCTCTCTGAAAGCTCTGAGCTCTTGGCATTTTTTGAAAACTGGGGTGGGTGAGTGTCAAGACAATCCTGTTGAAATCCAAGCAATAACAGAAAATGTAGTTTTTGGTTGCTGTTGTGTTTTATTCCCGCTGTCTGTTTGCATCGTGGCTGTCCCGGTTCTGGGAACCGTGCAGAACTCCAGGGAGTTGCTTGGTATTTCATGCAGCCCCTGGGTCAGAGGCAGAACTGAGAGGCTTCATCCAGAGCCTTAGAAACAATAACTGTGCATGCATTTTAAAGTGTTTGGTTTCCACCCTGCGTTTTGCCTCATATAAAAAGAGCGCGTGTTCTTGTAAGGGCTTTTCTAGATAATTCCTTCTAATAACCCTTTGCATTTCTCAAACGCCGTTGTTCTTTTCAGAAGATGCCTTGCGGCAATTCCGTGAAGCGGATCACCAGTTTGCCGTTTACCTTAGGGAAATAGCTGCTATCAGACGATTCCTAACTATGGCTGATGTAGGATTCCCCCACTTTCAACCGTGCGGTCCCCATGCCTCTCAGGCTGTTATCTGGGCCCGACGCTCTCTTCCTTAGTGGCTGCTTCTTCCAGTGTCTCTCGCAACATTATTTTTGAGCTTTCCCTTGCCTACCATACCCAGAAAAATAAACAGCCCTGTCTCCTTTTGCCCTCTATTGTTTCTGTCTTTTGTGCTAAGTACAGTAATGCCTCTGAGCTACCCCAGGGCTCCTGCGTTCCCATGCTTCCCCATCCCTCTCACAAAGGACCTCTTTTCTCCCTGCCTTCTGGGTGTTGGGCTCTGCAAATATGTGCCAGCGACCCTTTGCTCTGTATGAAAATAGCCCCTGCCTTTTTGTAGCTGTCGCTTATTTTTGCTCCTTTAATTAGACTTGATCCTGCTTGTGGGTTTTTTTTTTCCTTTGACCCTTCTTTTTACCGCAGTGAGTAAGTTTTTGAAAAGTTTTTCAGCTCCCTTTCTACCTGTGCATACCCAGCCGTGCTGGCTCACACGTGTCTTCTCTCTTTGGATTAAGTTGGGAGGAACTTTAATTGCAAGACTGCAAACTTTCCCAAATATTTCCTACTTGTGTGTTGTAAGGCTCCCCTGGGATGGGACTGCACACTTGTAGTTCAGATTATCCTCCTATCTGCTTTTGTCTAAAGCTGGCAAGCTATTTGTGTGACTCCCTCAAATACTTGCCACCCTGGGATAAAATATTAAAATATACTGCTGCCACTGAATTTGAAAATTCTTACTCAGTGGCATCTTCATTCATCTTGGCTAGCTGCTTTTCAAGGATCATGTCCAAACAAAGGACCTGGTGGCTTCTCATGCACCGACTGTCATATGCTGAGACTGTGGCTTCTACGTGTGGGAGAAGGATCTTTCCCTGCAATGAGTTGCCCACTTCTGTTAGGATTCCAGTGGGGTGATGCTGATTTATACCACATGAGGATCTGCTCTGTGGTATCCTGGTTATATACAGCTAAGCTGTTTTCCCACCTCATCAATATCTCATTAATCAAAATCCTTTTTCTTTGGCTGATCAAAGCCCCAGCCTTCGCACAGGCACAGACTCATCTGGGAAAACATTTCCAGCTCGGTTTTCAGTGACCACCCTGGAGTGCAGGCTGGAGCAGCATCCCTCAGCTGCCTGACCACCTTTATTGTCCCCAACTGTGCTGCTACTCGTCCTGTCAACCAGCTCCTTGAGAACATCTCTGCAGATCCAGCTTCATCCCCTGCCAAAGTCACTGCCTCTTCCTCCTCCTGCCCTCCACTCCTCAGCTGGCTGTGCTGCTGCTTTGGGTTGGTACCCACGGTGGCCGCTGCCAGACGGTGCGGATGCGGTGTAGACTGGCAATATTTCCAGACGCATCTCTGGGAGTTGGCTGTCCTTCCAGAGCATCCTTGGACATCCCTTTGTTTTGTGAAGGGTTCTTCCGTTCTGATGCCTTTGCCTGGATGGTGCTTTTACTTGTTTCTGAGTGCAAAGGTGTGCTTGGCAGAGGAGATCGGTGTTATATGCTGTTTAACCATGGTGCTTTCTAAAGTTAAAAAAACCCCAAACACAATACAAAAAAAAAAAATAAAACCCAAAACCCAAACAAAACCAAAACACCAAACCCCAAAAACCAAGCATCCCTCCCCCTGTCCCCAAAACCACCACCACAAAAACCTACCACTCTGAGATGCTCTACAACTTCTCCAGGAGAAAGAACCAGAAAGTGAGTTTGCCACAGACAGCTCTCTGCTGCTGTGCAGATCCACGGGCCTGAAAGGGGATCTCTTCCCCTTGCCATTTACAGAAACATGAGGAGGAACAAGGGAGATGAGAGCAATTTCACTGTGGGGACAGAAGTGCTGGTTCTGCTTGCAGCTCTGCTGGAATGGGACAAACTCACCCAGGGAGTAGAGGGTGGAGTTGGGAAGGAAGGGTGAGCGTTACAGTGGTGGCAAGTATTTTCCAGTGTGCTTTGCTCCAAAAAGCAGGTGTGTTTATCACCTAGACCTTGATTGATGAAATGGAAAGAAGCAAACAAATAAAAATTCCCCACCCAGAGCTGTGTGGATGGGAGTTGCTCGGGTGGTGGGGGCTGCCCAGCTGGGCTGCGTGCGGATGGAGGTGGCCAACAGCTGCTTTTTCTGTAGATGGTGTGTGCGAGCAGATTCCTGCCCCATGAGCTCGTCTGCTCGAAACAGCCTGGGGTCTTGTTAAAAACTGTTAAAGGGCAATAGGGCATGTTAGTCGTCATCCTCATAGATGACTGACACGTCGTTACAGATGGTCTACTGAATGGCTTGGGAGTTGGGGCAGGTTCCTGTGTGTGTGCTTGATGGGAAGGTTACCATGCATTTGAGACTGAAAAGCAGTGGCAGAAAAAAAAATAATC
>VZTL01030542.1:16194-54986 GCA_013400535.1 Scopus umbretta
TTTTTTTTTAATCCTCTTTTGGATTGGGGGTGCAGTCCAAGAATAGGGTTTTGGTGTAGGGGTATAGAACCTACCTGTGGCTGCTTAGGAAGGAAAGTGATTAAACACAGAAGGAACAGAATCTAGGTAGGAAAAAAACTGATATAGTTACGGTGAAGGTTTAGTGAACACAGGTTGACTCAGAGTGAGTTTCCTAGTTCAGCAGACTCTCCCAGGTATGAGGAATTGTTCCTGTTGGACCAGTGATCTCTTACTAGATAGATCAGCTGCCATTTCAGGCTGTTTCCCTTCATTTAAATATTCGGCTATATGACTGTACCCTTGCTGCTGCTTCTGTAAGTTGTCTTTCGGTTGCTTTGTTATGCAAGAAATTAGGTGCTTTATGAAGGAATGGAGCAAGAGAAGACTAAAGGGGAAGGAGGGGACATTTCGGGCCAGTTTAATCTCTGATTTATTCCCCTGGCTCTGTAAGAATTAATGCATTTGGAAACCTGCTCCTTTTAAGGGGAATCTGCAGCTTATTAATTGGTTTGTCATCTTAAACATTTTTTACTGAATACTATGCAAGTTTGTTACACTGGCAGGAGACCTTTCAGGTGAGCAGACCTCTTGCAGTATTTTGTGTATAAGTTTTGACAATCTAATTTGATATCAAAATGAATCAGGTTTTTTTTCTACTTTTTTAGAAATAGTATTGGTTACACAGTAATTTCGTAGTATAACCTGTAAGTCTTTTCCCTGTAAGATTTTGTTCTGAGATACTAAAATTCTAGGCAGTTGTAATTTTGCTATAAATGATTGCATTTTTCCTGAAAGGCAGATGGGAAGTATTTCATTTAGAAAGGGAATATTAGTATTCATGTATTTCTTTGTGTGGGCTTCCTTAATCTGATATGTGTCATGCGCTCAATGCTTACAGGATAACATGATGTTTCTGATGTAGATTAATAGGGCTTATGCACAGCGTGTAGTCTCCTGTGATACTTAGGATGCTGCACCATACAAGATGATTCAGAGGAGATAGAACACCCACATGTTCCTATCTGCTTGTTTGAGAGCAGTAAATTTGGTGAACTGTTTAATTTTCACAAGATGGTTTCTGAGACAATATCTATTCTCTGCCTTTCCACCTTCAAGAATGGATTGTACAGACTGCTGAAGAGCTTCATTCATCTTCCAGCTGAAGTGCTGTTCTTCCTGCTCGTCTTGGGGAAGGGAGGGAAATGCAGCATTAGAATAAGCATCTGGCAGGCCAGATTGCCAAAGACGGAATCGATCATTCAGCTTTGGAATGACTGAAAGCACAGAAGAGCAGAACCACTAGCAGATAAATAAGACTGACACAGGGGCTTCTACAGCCAAGTCTTAGCAGTGCACTTATTTTGTCAAAAAGCCATGGGCCGCTTGCATGAAAATGGGGCTCTGTACTATGTATACTCTTTATTATTAATGGGGAGTAGTGGGAGAAACAAAAAGCACAGCGTTGTTTAACATTAGGAAAGGGGTTTGGCAGGGCTGCATTATGTCAGTACACCTGTTCGGTATTCACTGTAAATGCCACTGCGCTCCGGCAGCAACAAAGCTGGAATTTAAATGGAGAAAAACAGATGATGTAGTCTCAGGTGTGCCAGTAATGTTTTGCTTTAAGTGTTTTCAGGCCTCAGCTTTCATTAAGCGGCTTAGAGTAAGAATAGCTGAAGGCTAAAGTAATTTAGAAAATTTGCTTACAAGTCTCTCAACCTGGAAAATAATGATAGTTTGCAGCTTTAGAACACCTTGCACTGAGGTTCACTGGTAATAACTGATTAAGACTCTCAGTACATGTTTGAAGTCAGTATCGGTAATAGGCACAGTGGAGAGAATTTTAATGTTTCTGCTTGCTGAGGAGTGAAAGGACTCTCGCACTCACTAAACAACTTACCAAAGGTTGTGTGTGTAAACAAGGCACAGAAGTGGGATTAGAGCCCAATCCCTACAGCAAAAAAAAAATTGGAATGAGAGACGACAGCCACTGCAAACAGAGTAATTGAGCATGCGGGCTTTACCGTGCAGGGTGTTCAGGGGTCCTGCCACTAAAAAAAGCCTTAGTAGTGGTCCATTTGTTTTGATAACTGACAGGTAATTAAACAAACAAGGAGAAGGTATTGAGCATGCAAGTCAGGCTTGAATAAACACTGACTAGTTCCTTTATTAGATTATAAAGCTGGCATAAATAATAGATGGGACACTTCTGAAATACGCAGCTGTCATTAAATACTGAGACTGCTGGAGATGTTAAGACCTACTTCTAGAGAAAAGCAAAGAATTGAGCTGAACTCTTAAGCTAGCCTTAATAGTGTGTCAGTAACTGGAGAGTTTCTGGAGAAGGTTTCTGGAGTACAAGGAAGCTGAAATGGGGAGGAGCTGACAGGTTAGTCCATGTAAGCAGACTTTCTACAGCAACAGATGTGTGTCTACAAATAGTTGAAACAAGTTGTTTCCTGTTCCAAGGTCCACAGTAGCTACGAGTGTTTTTCCTGTGCAGTTGGGAGACCCAAAATAGAATGCGCTCATCTAGCGGTCAGGACTACAATAACCCTACAGCTACTCTATGCTACCTTGTCATAAGGGTGAAATTACTTTAAAAGAAAATAAAAAATATACTACTACCTGTACTTTTCCCTTTACAACATACCACATGTCCCTTTGCATGTTCTGAGGGGTCCTCAGGAAAGTCTTATGTAAAATGGGTAATAGTTGGGCTGTCAGATGGATTAGTTTTAAATTGAGATGAAATCCTTTTAAATGTAAGAATTTACACACACACACATAAAAACCGTGGAGTGACATAACTTAAATTGACAGTTAAACCCAGAAAACTTTAAAGATACTCGCTTATCTTTCTCCTCCTTTCCCTGCTTTCCCAGCCAGCCAAGATGTGAGGTCAGAGTTCTGTGACTTTCCTACAGTAGCTTGACAGCTTTGCCTGGATAAAGGTGGCTGTGTTTTCCTTTGAGTTTTGCTGATGTCAGGAATGAGTCTCTGATCTCTGGTTTTGGCAGATAACTAAAAAGCAGCACTTATTTCCAAATCTGTTTTAATGTATTCTCTTTGTAATGCAGGGTTTTATAGTTGATTTTTAAAAATTCACTTCAGGTTGCCTTTAAATGCCATCTTAATGATATTAGAAAGCCAAAGCCTTTTACACTAGTCTTCTGTTAAAAGTTTAATGTTCCTAGTATAGAGATTCATGATTAGTCTTAAAAGCATGATTACGTGTTACTGAGTTTTGCAGATGTATTTCTTTTATGTGTAACTTATTTTTATTGAAGTGTAAGTAAAACATCTATGTTGTGCGTTCAAGCTATATGTTGTGTGAAGTTGACTATTTTAACATAAAAAACCCCCAAACTGTTTGATTTTCATCCTTTGAAGTCTTTGAATGCCTGCATAACAGTGTTTTGCTCTCTTACCAGAGCTTTGAAGGTACCATTGTGTGGGAAAGCCAGGATCTTCAGGGCCTTGTTTCAAGAAACCTTCATAAAGTGATGGTGAATGATGGAGGGGGTGTTTTCAGAGTCATTACAGTGAGTGACCTCACCTTCCCTTCCACCATGTTTCTATTTTTCCTATAAGTCTTGGGTATTTATAGAATCATAGAATTGTTAAGGTTGGAAAAGACCTCTGAGATCATCTAGTCCAACCATGCTTTCCTGTATTTCTCTGTAAATTGTTAATTCAGTTGGGCTTCTCCTGTTGTCTCAGAGGGGAAGTTTGTTTTGCCTGGGAAAAGGACAAGGGCATGCAAAAAATTATGCTAGTAAGTGGCATTTTCTTTTATTTTGAAGGGAGTAAAGTTCACCTATTGTCCTTGTCAGGTGTGAGGTGGTATCAGTAGATCAGAGATGGCAAAATGTGCATCAAAAATTCTGTGCTAAAATCCCAATCAATGGGATTAAGCCTGTTTTTTTTGCTTTTTGGCAGCGCGTCTCTTTTTCTGTCAAAACATTGCTTGCTTAAACATACTGTGCTGTTGTAATTTAGCCAGAATAACTTTACATTTTGCTCTCAACTTCAAAACTAGTTTTCTGAAACTTTCAGTGATGCTGCCAGTTTTAGATGAAACTTGAAAAAACGCCACAAAAGTTTACAGTTAAAAATCTTAGTCTTTCATTATTGCAGGTACCTAAACCAGAAGAGATTTAAATTAATTTCATTCTCAGTTGCCAGAAAACTTCATGCCTTAAAATCACAGGGGAAAACACATCAGTAATGAGAGATGAACTAATTTATTTCTTTCCATCAATCTGTCTCTGGCAGGCAGGGGAGGGGTCGCTGCCACATGAACTCACAGAAGGTGTGGAGGGAGTAGCAGGTGGTTTTATCTATACTATTCAAGGTAAGTCTGCAAAACCGCAAAACATCATGTTTGATGTTATGATAAAACAGGAACTTAAAATTACATTTCTGAGGTAAAATTCATGCTATCTCTATGAACTTGATAAACTTTTCTCTTAGTAGAAACAATTGATTTCTTTCTGGTTTTTTAATGCCTAATGTCAATGTCCTGATATGGTTTCTTTGCTTGCTCTTTGTCAGCCACTCCAATTGACTTGCATCCCTTTGCCTTTTTATTAACAGAAATACCATTTTCATCTAGACTCTCTTCTCTGTCCTTGTTTTTTTGTTACCCAAACCCAAGTTTAAAAATGTTGTGCAATGTGGTCCTCCAGAAATCTTTCCCTGATAATTTTCACATGTTTTCCCATCCTGCTATTTTTAGAATTAGAAGTACTGTGCCATAATGTTTAATACTAACTACTGACAAATAGTGACTACCTAACATAGCTTGCTTTTTCCACCTCTATTTTTGCTGGCTTACACCTATTTCAGCATAATGTTCACAGATGCTGTAGGAGTCCTTTCCAATGTCTAAGATTTCACCCCCATAGCACCAGAGTTGATGTATTTTTATCGGTCCATCATAGTCAATGTAAGCCGTGATTTTCCGAGCGTTATTCCTGTGTTTTTGTAGTTTGGTCTGGCAGATATAAATTGGGCAGTCGTGTTGTCTTGCCATCAGTGTAGGAGCCTAAACATTCTTGCAGTGTCTTTTTAGTTTTTGTCTACAGTCAGTTATGTGATGAAATTCAGCAGGGGGATTACCTGTGCTACGTCAAAGCAATGCTACCAGTTTGATTATATTTAGCATAGGATTTTGTTGTTTGTTCTGGAGTTTATTTTTTAATACTAGATATATATGCTTAGGTAATTGATACAACAGTAGCCTTTTTACTCTACTTGTAATAGTGACAGCCCAGACAGCTCTTTATATTAAAGAATCTTCAAAAATTGAATCCTTTTATTATTGAAAAGGAAGGTGATACTTTTTTACTTAAACTTTGTGTAATCTGTATCAGATCTTATGCAAAAATGGATTCTTTTGTTGTTATGCAACTTTTAACATTTCATAGAAATTTTTAAATTAATTGTAAGGTTTTTCATAACCACACTGAGTTGAACACTTCTTCAGATTAATTTTGTCAGTATGTCCTGTACGATCCAAGAGAAACATGAAATAGTAAGTAGGTATGCATCTTTGTTTATTGATGGGTGCTGCTTCTTTCAGAAGGTGATGCTCTTTTAAAAAGCCTCCATACTCGCCCAGAAAGGTTTACAAGTCACATAAAAAATCTTGAAAAAGAAGATGCTTTGTTGAAGGAAGAAAGCAGTACCTATGACGATATTGTTTTTGTAGATGTTATTGACACTTATAGGAATGTTCCAGCCAAACTGCTGAACTTCTACCGATGGTAAGTTGAAAATAAAGCATTTTCTCTTAGGAATGTTGCTGTTTGTAGTGCAAGATGATCCAGCATGTTACGTTACCGTACAGGTTCCATGAAATACATACCTTATGTGATTTACTTCATTAAGTTGTATTTCTCTCTCACGATTTTGGAGGCATGTAGTGTATCTAATGAATAAATTAACAGGATCTGTATTTCTTGAATGCTGATCCTTGATGCCTCAAATAACCATGAGCTGGCAAGACAGGCTTCTGCCCTAAGAGTCCAGGTGTGAAAATGTTCATGTCTCCTTGTAGTGTCTATAGTTTCTGACTGAAAACTAGCAGCGTTAGTCTTTTAAAGAATGGCTTTTGGCCAGCTTGCAAGCTTAGTGTTTCAGTTTGTGGCTGTTGACTCTTGTCCTGTCACTGGGCACCACTGAAAAGAGCATGGCGCTCTCTACACCCTCCCTTCAGGTATTTATTGATGAGCTCCCCCCGCCCCCCGAGCTTTCTCTTCTCCAGGCTCAACAGTCCCAGCTCTCTCAGCCTTTCCTCATAGGAGGGATGCTCCAATCCCTTTATTATCTTGGTGGCCCTTTGCTAGACTCGCTCCATCCAGTATGCCCACGTCTCTCTCGTGCTGAGCACCCTAAGACTGCACACTGCACTCCAGGTGTGGCCTCACCAGTGCTGAGCAGCGGGGAAGGATAGGAAGCTTGTGTAGAGGGAGGGGCGGAAGGCTGAGAGGAAGAATTTTTATAGTGTATTACATTGTCTGTGGTGAATCTAAGAAGTTACTGCCTCTAATTTGCATTTCTTTCCATTACTCTGAGACAATTGTTTCAAATAATTGGTGTTGCTGTGGAGTAAGAAATTTGGCTGACAGTTTTAGTTGCTTGCAAGATTATGCACTTATTTAACAGATTTCATGGTTATGAATGTAACTGAAAAACCAAACCATGCTTTCAGTTCTAAAAAGAGAGTTTAAATGTCAAGACTTAGATCTTTGTGATCATTTCTTACAGGTTAGCAAATTTTTCAAGATTTAGTAATAAAAGGCTTAAGGAAAATGCCTTTCTTGGTAAGAGAAATTACCCTTAAATACAATGTTTGTTAATCAACCAAGGAATAATCCCTAGAATCTTAAGATGCTTTGATTGTTTTACAAGTGACAGATATTCAACTATTTCAGACAGTTAAAGATTACTTTTTTCATATTTGAAGGCTGCTTTACTGAGGAAGAGTTAAGTACCAAGTTTTTTTCCACAGAGGTTTCTTACAACCTTCTGCAGTTGTATTGCCCTTGAACTGACTGTCTCATCCTGAAGAGTAGGCTACTGAAGTGTAGCCACTGGCTTTTAACAGCTGTGCTGCCATCATCAGAAGCGATTCAGATCCTTCTGAGGTCAATAATGTTTAAGATGGATTCATTAGTAAATCCACAATCTGTCCTGGAGAACAAAACTTCAAGTTTGTTTTCTTCAGCTCATACACAAATCCATGTTGTAAGATCATCATAGGATGCAGCTGCATCTCCTTTCTGTAGGACAAGCAGTCAGCCTTGGTCAATAGGGAAAACATTTAAAAGTCACGGGTAGGAAAGACGTTCCTGTCTTCCTCCATCCCCCTCTGCTTCCCCAAAAAAACCTTGCGGAGCGTACTGTTGAGTAACTGTAGTTTGTGGGCTGCAGCTCAGCATCTCATCACTTTTCTTTTTGGCTACAGGACAGTTGAGTCGACGAGTTTTGATTTGTTGCTGAAGACAGATGATGACTGCTACATTGATTTAGAGGCTGTCTTTAACAGGATAATGCAGAAAAAATTGGACAGGCCAAACATTTGGTGGGGAAAGTGAGTTGTGTTTTTTAACTTGTCTTTAAGAAATACCATGTCTTTGGTGAACGGTTTACTGCTTTAAGTCTGTTTTCATGTGGGTTCCCCTTTTCTGCCTATGGAAGCTAGTTATAAAAAGCAGGACTTTTCTACGTGTTGAACTTTGAGTCTCAAAATACAGAAATCAGTACTTTACAATAGCTTTCCAGAGTGTGCCTTTACAACGAGTAGAACTTGCTGAATACCTTACCTAGTTTTAAAATGTGTTGTCTATGTCTTTGTCATGGTACTCAAGCAAATAAAAGTATTCCAGCAATATGGTAAAGTTAAAATGCAAGTACACACTTGAATTGCAAACGTTACTTTTTTTGAAGCCACTGTGATTTTTCTGGTGGGCTTGAGAAAATGGGGTAAACAGGAGAAACAAAATTACCTTTATAAACTGCACTTTATTTTGAAGTCTGTGAACGACAGGCATTGCTACCCATTTTGCTGCTGTCTGAAATGGTGGGTCTGATTCATGAATCCTTGAGTGTAGTTCCCCAGGCTGCATTACACTTCAAATAACTAGGAGGATCAAAATAGCCCATCTCTTCCCTTCCCAATTAATTCTTCCCAATGAATGCATTGCTACACTGGTGTAACATCCAATATAGCAGAAATGCTATGCTGCTGTAACATTCTGTATAGCGCAACAGCGTGATGTGTCTTCCTGTTGCCATCTGCTTAGTGAAGAAAAGCTGCCCTTGGCTGCTAAAGGCGTCTCGCTTCATAGATCTGGCTCTGACTGTTGCTTTCTTGTAAGGTGATTTAATAAAGTGTTGTGGAAGTGTGTGTCTCTGGAAATGTGTGGAATAGCTGGCTATCTTGTGATGATCTCAAAGATCAGAGTGGTGGGCATGCGTTCTCTAGCCTGTACAAAACCCCTGATTGCCTGGTGCCTGTTAAATTTTCTTGGGACTACCTTTACCACAAGGCAAGTCTAAAAGTGAAGGTGAGATAGGTTCATTCTAGCAATGTAAAAGGTCAGGAACTTGATGACAAGATGGAAACCAACTTGCAAAAGGAAAAATAGCACTACGTATAAGCTGTCTGGGCTGCAGTTCTAGCTGCTGTAGGGAAGGCTCTTCTGGAGCATGTTCCTGGCTGTAAGAGCTGAGGGTATGATACCAAAGAGATTGTCTTCCTTCTCCTTGATCTCCCTACATATGCAAAGGTAGGTGTCCCTGCCTTTGTGTTGCTGCCTACCATGGGCCTACTCCATGGCTAGAGTTTTCTGGTTATGTGGTCAGCTTTGTGGGGAACCACTGGGTGTAGAGGAGTCTTCTGAGTGGTTTTGGGGAATCCTTCCAAGGTCTCTTTCAAGTCAGTGACATCTTGTATATTTAGACTTGAGCACTGGTGAAGGTGCAAAGGAAATGCTGTTAGGCTTCTCTGAGACCTGGTTCTGGTGTGCGGAGACCTTAACTTCCTGAGCAGAAGGTTAATATATCTGGCCCTTGAGGTGACATTATTGATGGTCTCCCTTCCTTCTGCTCCTTGGAGCGCATCTCTTGAGAACTCAAATTTCGCATTTTTTATCTGCACCTTATTAAGTGCTCTCAAGAAATTCTCAAGTTTCTTCTTTGTTTTCCAGAGCTCCTTATAATCTGTTGATACTTAACTAATTCCTGTATTAGAGAAACTTATCAGCGTTCTTGTGAATTCTGAAATTATCAGCTTACTCAGGCAGAAACCAAGGATGAGATCTTGGTGAAACTGGGAAGGGAATGCGTTGGATTGAGCAGTACTTACGTGTGCTGTCAGTTAATAGCCCTTTTCTGTCTCCCACTTCATATTGTGTGGCGGGCTTGTTTATCAATTTTTAAATCACCATTTAAAAAGCTTATCTAGCTAATCTGGAGCATTTCAGGACTGCAAGCTGGAAAACCAAATGGTGTGGGTATCCTACTTCAGAACTTTGGTTCATGTTGGAGAGAACATACTTAAGTTACTGCTATTCTGTTCTGCCCTGGTTTTGGCTGGGATAGAGTTCATATTCTTCCTAGTAGCTGGCACAGTGCTGTGTTTTGGATTTAGTATGGGAACAATGCTGATAACGCACCGATGGTTTAGTTGTTGCTCGGTAGTGTTTACGCCAGTCAAGGACTTTTCAGCTTCCCATGCTCTGCCAGGGGCACAAGAAGCTGGGAGGGGGCACAGCCAGGACAGCTGACCCAACCTGGCCACAGGGCTATTCCATACCATATGGCGTCACGCTCAGTATAGAAACTGGGGGAGTTGGCCAGGGGGGCAGGGATCGCTGCTCGGGGATGGGATGGGCATCGGTCAGCAGGTGGTGAGCAATTGCATTGTGCATCACTTGTTTTCTGTATTATTATTACTTTCTCTTCCTCTGCTGTCCTATTAAACTGCCTTTATCTCAACCCACGGGTTTTACTTTTTTTTTCCCCCCTGATTCTCTCCCCCATCCCACTGGGGCGGGGGGGGAAGGGTGAGCGAGCAGCTGCGTGGTGCTTAGTTGCCGACTGGGGTTAAACCATGACATGTTCTTCTAAAACCGGTCAAAAGATTAGTCACCCTCAGGCATGAGAGAAAAGTCTTTGATGGATCACTGATAATGCCTGCAAATGACCAAACTTACGATGGGGTAGAATGTACCAAGCTGTTTCTGAGGGAGACTGACTCTAATATGAATGCTGTAAACAAAAAGGCAGTTTACTGAAGTTGGCTCATCTGCCATGCTAGCAGGATGCTACCTACCGCATGCTACCAAGCAGCGGGAGTTCAGAACGGCACCTTTTCTTGACCTTAATTGGGCCACGAAGAAACTTCAGATATTTGAAGCTTTCTGTGAAGATATACTTCATTTGTAATACGAACCTCCCCTCTTCCTGGGGTGTAAGATATGCTGTTGAGTGTAACATGCTTCATGTTCTAGTATCAGACTTCTAGGCTTGCCTTAGAATAGCCATTGAGTGAACTTACAAGGATCAATAATGCTTTCTGCTGGAGACTGGGAAATGAGTTGTGCCGAGTCTCGCTGTAGAGATGGTGTGTTAAGGTATCAAGTAATTTTAGTAGGTTACTGACAAAAAGAAGTGACAAGTCATGCTGGAAGAGTTGGACAAAACGTCATCTTTTCTGTATATCTGTGGAGAATTTTATGTAGGGGTGACATCTTCAAGTGTAAATTTTCTAATCGTCACAGTTTTCATGTAAGGCACGTGTGAGATGTAGTGAACAATGCTGAAATCACTACGGAAGTATAAATGATTAGCAAAGCAGGTGCCCCTCAGGCTGGAGGGGGTTGCAACCTTCCTGCTGTGACTTGCTCCCTGGAGTGGGAGAGAGCGAGCCTAAAGTGAATTCAGGTTATCGGATGTGACTTTTATCTACTTGGTGTTTTAATACGTCAGCCTCAGCTCTGAATGTGTAGAGTCTGGTAACAGATCTGCAATTCCTCCCTTACGGGGCTGTCGTCTGAGGCGACAGTTCTTAGTAGCTCACTAGAGCTTTTAGCGGCTTGTGCTCGCGACTGACTTCAGCAACGCTTGCACCCCTTTGTGAAAAGGGGGGGAGCCTGCTGCACTGGCACAGTTATGCCCCTGAGCTGTGAGTGCATGAAGTACTTGTAAGGGGAGTGCAATACCAGCCTGGCCCTGAACAGGAAAAGCAGGGCATTTCTCGCTGCCTGACGCAGCAGCTCAGCGGGCTGCGTGGCGCCGCGTGGTGCGGCAGCGCCTTAGAGCTAGCTTTGCCACGCTGCCTGGGGATGGGAGTCATCAGCGCGGAGAGACTGCAGACAGAGCACTGCGGGCTTTCTGCAGGCCTCTAGTAGTAAGCGCAATCTTCCCTACAGAAGGAGACTGCCAAGAAGGTTTTTTGTAATTCAGTGATGGGCAGCCTTTGTTGAGCATCCGCTTTGTTGAGTGGAGTGTCCTTTGGAAGACAGTGTAGAGAAGACATACAAAAACCCAGTACTTTGCCTTGCTTCCTGTTTTTTAAGGAGCCACTAATTTTATCGGGAAAATGGGTTGTGTAACACCGCCGTAACTGCATGGCTGCCAGAGGCACTGACTTTGTCGTGCTGATTAACAAAAGGGGGTTGGGCACAGATGTGCCTGTTGCAGAACTTTATTAAGGATGCTTGCGCTTACCTGGATCAAAACACAGCAGTGGGTGCGGACGTGCTGAAGGCCTCACTGTCCACGTTGCGTTTGTTTCTGCTGTGAGAACTTTCTCTTAGTACCCTGAGAGTGAGACCAAACAACAGTTACACTTTCAGCTGTTGTGTTGGATTAGACGTGTGCCCTAGAGAAATAAGGCTGGGAATAATTAGGGTCACCTTGTACTTCTTCCCCTTAATATTGTTTTTTCTCAGTGTTACTTCAGTTGCTAGCAGTGTTTGTAGGTTTCACAGAGGGCTTTGTATAAACATCTCACCTCTAATGTGCTCTTCAGTTTCAGACTAAATTGGGCAGTTGATCGAACTGGGAAGTGGCAAGAGCTGGAGTACCCAAGTCCTGCGTATCCAGCCTTTGCTTGTGGGTCCGGCTACGTCATCTCCAAAGACATTGTTCAGTGGCTGGCGAGCAACTCTGAAAGATTAAAGACGTACCAGGTAGCAAAGTGTTGGTTCAGCTTTTCGATCTTAAACTGGTCTGGGGAGCAGCATGTGTACTGGCTGAGTTGGAAAGAATATTCCTCCAAGTGTTAGTGCTGGGTTCCCCTGGTCGATGCTGGCTTTTTGCAGGGCTTTTGGCCATTACGCTTCAGTGTCTGTTCTAGGGCAGAGCACAACTGTTTTGGACTTAGAACCTCGGGAGCTGTGACCTTGTTTTTTGTACTGTCTTCTTTTGAGAACAATGCATTATCACAGGAAAGCTGGGAGGATTAATTTAACACCTCTAAAATAGTCAGACACAGGTTTTTGTAGTGAACCTTTTTTACTGCTGGTACATGATGCAACTTACTCTAGTTTACAAAGGCACGCTTCATGCTTTCCTGGTGCAACTATCTGTATTTTTTATTTTCATGTGTTGTCTCAGGGTGAAGATGTGAGTATGGGCATCTGGATGGCAGCTGTAGGACCCAAGCGGTATCAAGTAAGTCTGAGGAAATTCTCTGATCTTTTGGAAGAAGAACATGCCTGTTGCTCTAAATAGCATAAAATAGAGGAAATGCTTTTTCTTTCTGACAAAAAAAAAAAAAAAAGTCAAAACAGCCATTGGATTAAAATCCAGAAAACACTTGTTAAAATGTATTTAAAAGAAAAACCACCCAAAATAAAAAATCACACTCCTCCCAGCAGCCCTGATCCCCAACCTCCAAGTTCTGTGAATAGGTCTAGCAGGTCAGAGAGGGACACGTCCCTCCAGCTGGTGACCTTTGTGTGCAAAGTTTGTGCTGGAAACAATGGAAAGCCTGATTCTTGGAAGTGAAGATTGTTGAAGGTGAAATTCTTTGTAAGAAAAACTACTGAAATGGTTCTGTCTCTAACAGGATAGTCTCTGGCTGTGTGAGAAGACATGTGAGAGTGGCATGCTGTCTTCCCCCCAGTATTCTCCACAGGAACTGAGAGAGCTCTGGAGGTTAAAGGAACTGTGTGGAGACCCTTGTAGATGCGAGGAAAGATGATGGACTTGCCGTGGAAACCAGGGTAGCGTATAATGATCATGGAAAAGTGTACACTTTGATTCATTCTTGGAACAATAAGGAATATTAAGGTATCTTTTAACGTTGGGTTTCAAGTAAAGTATAACAACATTTGCACATCCCTTTTGATAATTACAAGTGGACTGATAGTATTCATTTTCTATAGTATAGGTGTTGATCTGACAAAAACCAAAATGTTGAAGATACAAAAATTTCCTTTTTATATAAAGTCAAAGATCTACTTGTAATTAATAAATGCACATAAGAATGCCAACTAGCCTGTCTTTTGTAAATTAAAGTACTACTGATTTAACTCAGTGTAGAGGCGTGCCAGGATCCAGTGGAGAACTGTGCTCAGCACCAGGGCACCTGGTAAGTCTTGCTGCAGCAGGTTCTGTGCTGTCCGAGGGGTTGCTCTCATCCGTGCAGGGGCTGGGGCAGCTAGGGGTTAGGATTTATGTTTCGTTTGTTTATACCGTTGTCATTTTAGATAAAAACAGTATCAAAGTTTGCTTATACCAAATCTTGAAGTACTGCAAACTGGGCCCGATTCGGAGGGATTTCTGCTAGCTCACTGCGTTATTGGATATGAATCTGAGGGTACGCAAGTGGAAGTAAAATAAGATTGAGGAACAGCGCACGGAAGAATGTAAAATAAATCGCGATGCCTTGCAGTACGCTGAGGACTTATACTGTGGTATGTTAACGCTGTCAGGTAGAATAACGGTCTGTCAGATTTTGACCTTGAACAGTCTAAGGCTGTGTAGATGCTTCTACAATTACTGCCATTTTGTTTGCTTTAAGGTCTTTGGAAGTAGGTGAAAACAAAAGAGCAAGTAGCCTCTTTCAGTGCAGCACTAATTTTGCCCTATGATGAGCAAAGAGATCACAACTAAATCAGGTACTCGGTTCAGTAAAACAAATTCTCACTGTTGCAACGGGAAGGTAGTATAAAATCTTGGCAAAAGTTACCTTGAGTTTTATTTAATTGAAGCAGTTAAGCGCTATTTGGTGTATCTCAAGTAAGACAATTCAGCCAAAAAAGCCGATGCTTTCATGGAGACTGACGATTAAGTTTAGGAGCTGAAAAGTACTATTGACTAGCCCTCTGGTGCCACGTATGAAGTTCATGTTCTCCCATATGCGTGTTCAGGCCCAGGCTGTCCATACCGTCTGCAGGCAGTCCGTAACTCTTCTGCGGTTCCAGTGTTGGCTTTTCCTTCTGTCAAGAGGGTCCCTTCTTACCACCGCACTAACACACAGTCTCCGTTTTCTATTGAGTAAAACTGCAAAGGCTTTAAGTCATTGTCTAGTTCAACTTCTTTTCCTTCCAGCTAGATTGAGAAAGGAAAAAAAAAACCTGATCAGACTTAAAACTGAAATCTGTTCACGTAAACCAAATATAGATCAGGCAGTTGCAGTCAGGGAGGATCTGTCATATTACAGGAATGAAATTAGGTCCTAAATTACAGCACGAAGACTGCCCTCTTTAAGCGAAATGAAGTTCATTAGGTAGGATTTTTGAACATGCTATTGACCTTTAGCAGCACGCAGTATTTTATTTCGGGATTATCCATTTTTAACTCACTTTTGAACTTTCGTAGGACAGTTTCAGTTCTGAACCAGGAATTTTAAGTAGGCGATACAGCAATCCTTTGACCCTCTGAACAGTCATAGACTCTGTCAAGGGGAAAGAAAGAAAAGTTATTAGGAAAATGCTGCTACCGCTGAGCTGTAGCAAAGAGCCAGTGTTCCAGCTACACTCGCTTACGGCAGCAGTGGAAGGCTGTATTGCTGCTTCAGTTCTAACACTGCAATAACGTCTTTCGTACCTGAGACCGTAACTGCTAATATCAAATCAAAAATGGTGTAATCTCTGGTGGATAGGACAGGATATGCTACTATGGTTTAAGCGCTTTGATCCCATATACCAAATTAAAGTGTTAACGGCTTCATAATTTACGTTTGTTGAATTTCTATTTACTACGTGCTAAACTAAGTGACCTTTGGGACACATACCAGCATTGCATCTGGCAACTGTTCCTTGAAGTCTTCATTACCAGGAACTGGCTTTCCCGACACAAATTAACGAACGTGGAACTAGTGCCATTCTTAGAAATGGTGCGTTACATGAATTAGTCCCAAGCAAATTGCCAGCAGAGTTGTAGAGTGGTTTATATTATGAAGTCAGTTACACAAAGGGATATTTTTTTGTAATGGATCTTGAATGAGTAACTGTGGTTTGTTCCAGAGGCGATACCTGTGTTTGCAATAGATATACTCAATATTTTGGTTGAACTTTCACTTCCTTTGAAGCTTTATCTAAAGGCACAGCAATAGTGAGTTATTCCTGTAATACCACACATTGTACTTAGATGAATATTTTTCTATGAAACATTTTTGTAAAAGCTGTATCTATCTGATTTTATGCAACTTGTGATAATAAATGTGATTTTTATTTTAGAATAAAGCTTGAGTAAGACTTTTCTCTCAGACTCCATTCTGACACATCTTTCCAAAACATCAGTCTGATTTAGAACAAAGTCTGTTCGTTCTAGTCTCATGACAGGCACTAAAACTTCAAAAGACAAATTTGATACAGGTCAGAATTAGATTTCTAACTTAATGTTTTAGGTACTAGACCTCGGTATCTAGGCATGTGGACTACATCGCTGGCTTTTACGGCTTCACGTTCTTGCTATCTGGTTCACACATCCACCGGATTTCATGCCAGTTCATTAGCCTTTGATTGCCTCAGACACATGAATCATGAAACCAGCAGCAGAGGTCGTAAGACAAGCATCAACTTTCAGTCCTCAGGCCGGACTGAAAGTATGGAGGTCAGAAAAATAATGACTTTTTCAAACAATGTCTGCCTTTGTCATTTCTTTGTATGACAGAGTCTTCAGGGGAGAATCTTCGGGAGCTGAGAAAGCCAGCGGCAGCTGCCGTTCTTTAATACAGTTACTTGAAAAGGAGCTACGAATCAACTGCTTAAACACAAGCCAAAACTTCTTACCTGGTAGCTTTTTCTCTACTGGCTTCTGTTCAGGTTTCTCAGGACATTTGATTGTCAAAGCTTAAGGAAGAAAGGTGAGGCATTAGTGAAGGAATGTTAAGCACAGTGTCTTTCTCATCTGTTTTTATTACAAATTGTTTCCCCTAGCTCAGCCTGATCTACTAAAAAAATTGGGATGTAGCCTGTATCTGAGAAGCTAAGATAGCATTTAGTTATTCTCTGAAAAAGTAGAAGTAATTTTATTAAAATAATCAAGTTTTTATTCATCTTTGGTAAATTCAGGAAAGTGACTCCCTAATACTTAACAAATTTTTTTTGGTCAAAAGGAGTATTTACCTAAAAATGCTTAATTTCTAGTTAGCTTTTTTAAGTAACCTGCAGTAGAATGGAAACTGATTACTCAGTTTAAAGCAGGTTTTTGACACTCAGTATCTCAAAAGCACCAGACAAGCACATTTTAAGGAAGTTATTAGCCTAATTCTTCTACAGAGATTAAAAGACTCATCCTTAAAAAAGGTTTCTATTATGTCTAGTCAACTAGATTCCTTGTTCTATTTAGTCTTCCACCTCAGTGCATTAGAATGTAATGCCTTAAAATACTGTTTTGCCCATGGAGTAAAAAAAAAAGGTTGAGTTCTTCTGTCAACTGGGAAGCAAAGCTAAGTGAATTTGTCACCTAGTATAAATATGTAGACAGCTCCGAATACCCAAGCTACCCATATCTTCCTTGACTGTCCTAAAGTTAAGCAGCTATTAAAAAAAATTATCAGAAAACAGGGCAGCTATTGAGGTTAAAATCTCAAGTGTCTTCCGTAGAGAAGCCATTCACACTGTCGGAACGGAGTATTGATTAAGACTTAATGGAGAATAGAGGTAATTAAGAAAATCGCTTGGCTTGGGTTGAGGGGGAGATGAGAGAGAGTACACAGAAGAAGGCATCTAGTCCAACGCATTGATACCCACAGTTCAGAGCAGCAGAATTACAGGCTGGAACTCTGTGACCTCTCGACGGCTTTGGGACCTTTTGTTCTCCACACACCCCCAGGAAACCCTAAGCCTGTAAAGCATTTTAAATGCAGAAGGAACAATTTTGACCACGTCTGGCCTCTTACTCAGAAGCTGACTTTTCAGGGTCAAAGGCTGTCGTCCCCTCAGTTCTCCTTCTTCAGGTGCACCATATTCTGTGTGAAGGAAAGCACACGTAGACATGAACCCTTCAAAGGCTAAAACTCCACAGCAGCCCTAAGAGCACTGTGGCGCTGGATTGGGCATGAGCCCGTTGGCTCCGGCACGAGCCTGCCGCCTGAGGTCCCTCGGCAGCTGGGATACTGACTACGGAGAGTGGTAGGCTCCTGCAACGCCAAGTGCTGCAGACAGGAGCCTCGATCAACTGCTGGAGCCTTTAGGAGGGTGCGCAGGCACGTGGGATGGGGTGGAGCAGGTGACAAGTGCATGGAGGTGCTGCTTAACATTCCCACTTTAAAAAAAGCCCCAGCTGGAGACAGCTGCTGCCTGCTCATCAGTAGAGCAATGGGGCAGATGCGCCCAGGTGTCATCCCTGAGGCAGTGAGCCCAAGTTCCTGAGGCGGCAGTGTCTGGAAGGGGGCAGTACCCTGCGGCTGCCCCACAGAAGCAAAAGCCGTTGGCGCACAGGCCTGCCAACGGGTGGGCTTTCCAAGGCAGTAAAAGCATCAAGGGGAAGGGAAGCTGAAGAGAGACCGACCCAGTGCTATCACAATGCCAGAAGTCAGAAAAATGCCAATTTTGCTGTACTTGTACTTACTGAGACAAAGCGATGGGTATCTGGGATGGGCAGCAAGAAATTCTTCACTGGGTTTGTTTTTCTCAGGGTTCCAATTCCCACCAGCCGCTAACCAGTCATTTCCAAATATTTTGCGATAATCAAGCTCTGCTCCTTTTCTTTCAGCAGGAAGGATCTGTACTGACACAGGAATGGCACATAATAAAATCACACAACTTTCCAGAGAAGAAAATCTCATTAATGCCACTGACTCCTTGCTCTTCCTTAGGTGTTTGGTATGTTTTAATGCTACCAAGAATCTTGCAAACCCTCTCTCCAAGTACTGACTGAGCCATATATTCAGTACACCTTAAAGCTATTAAGAATCTTACAACCCCTACCTCCAAGTATTGACCGATCCATAAACGAATGTCTAAAAAAAGATGGTGCCGTATATGATGACGCAAGGATGTTTTTTTGTAGCTGCTTCTGCTCTCTTTCATGATAAACATTTGCTGAAAGTTTGATTTGGTTTAGATAATGCTATTTTCCTATTGCAGAAGGCAAATGCTTGTATTACTGTCACTGAAAGAGATTCAACTATGCTGCATGTTTTTGTTACCAGTCCTGCAACATCCACCACTGTTCCTCCATCTTGTCCTAGTCCCCACTAAGTCAGCAACGGTCACAAACAGGCCTGGACCTTGCAGCCCTGCGCAGTGGCCCCATTGACCAGGTGGGGGAACAGGCGGCACTTTACTTTTCTGGCAGCCAAACAAACAGTGATCTTCAAAAAAACTGAAAACAATTCCTCAGTCAATGAATTAATGTTTTTTCCCCAGACTCATGCAATTTGTTGAAATATCGCGTACCTCAGACTTGTTCAAAACCTCCAACTGACTGATCTTGGCAATAATTAGCTGTCTCAGGGTCTCCGGGTTCTTCTCTGTGTCCATGAAAGGGTTATTGTGACACTGCAGCGACCGCAAACTTGGCAGTTTATCCAGCTCATTGATAGATGACCACTGAAATGGAAGGGAACAGTCTTTGGAGGAAACACAAAACATACTTCATTTCAGAACAATCCACAGTAACATTGACTTTTCCTGTACAATGACCGTGACTGAAACTATTCTTTCGGTCAGCAGAACCAAGTACTTTCATCCTGTTCATTTAGCTAAGGAAAAAAAAAAGCATTACTTTTAATTAAGTAAGGGAAAAAAAAAAAGAAGCTAACAAGGAACTACTCAGCATTTTAGATCATTAGAATTCTGTGAGAGAAATTAATTATGAGGTAGCAGAAGGATATGATGACTAGCTACCATAAACTTGTTTAACTGAGATGCGAAGAAAAGTTTTTAGATTTCTAAATTATGCCTCTGTGTTGATCAAAGCATTCAATAGTTACCTCAGGATCTTACACATACAATCAAAGAAATTTTAAAAAAGCAAATTGCAAGTTACTCTTAAACAAAGACACAAGTATTTACAAAATTTGAAACTATCACAATCTAACCTACCTGTGATATTTTATTGTCGTTTATTGCAAGGCGTTTTAGTGAAGGAAACATTTTAGTCTTGCATCCTAGGAAAAAGATTAAATTTACAAGACAACAGTGAAAACTTTAAATAAACAGAATGATAAAGCTATGAATAAATTACTCCTTTTACATACCAAATCCAGCATCAGGAAAGTGTATAGAAGATATTCCAGTGTTTCTAAGTATTAGCTGTTCTAATCTGAAATTTAATAGATAGAATGATTACTGTACATGGCACAGGAAGGTTTTTGTAAAGAAATACTACCTCAATTTTATTTTTTTTTAAACAAAGGTCTAATAAACTTTTGACATGAGGCACAATCACTGACAAATGGACAGCAGATTCACAGACAGTACCCAGACTTCAGCAGAATGTTTGGGGAATACATTTTTTTCAGGGAATAAGTGCCATAATCATAAGCTTTCAAAATGGCTCCTGGATTTAAAAGGTGTGATTTTCCAAATTATTTTTTTAAATAGCTTGTGGCTATTTAAAACAATGGCTGCTATTTTGGTGTACAGTGCAAGATAATAATTTCCGCATATTAGCAAAACTATTGTATCAGTCCCACAATTTTCCAGTCACTGTAATTGAAGTGCTTAAGGAACAGACCCCTCCCTTCCCGGGATGGTAACCCCAAAGCTCAAGCCTGTAACTACCATAAAGATGCTGCTGTTGAGAGCACAGGAA
This sequence comes from Scopus umbretta, assembly GCA_013400535.1. Lineage (NCBI taxonomy): Eukaryota > Metazoa > Chordata > Aves > Pelecaniformes > Scopidae > Scopus > Scopus umbretta. Next base: position 36,448 of record VZTL01030542.1, read on the forward strand.
ACCAGGAGCAGCTCTGTAAAGCTCTGTCTTTCTCAGAGACACGCTTCTGAGAAAGTGGAAATACATCTACCCAGCGCAGTGTGGGAATTACTCGGTTTGGGTTTGGTTTGTTTGGTTTCACAGTTTGAAGCATGTCTCCTTCAAAGTCTTTAAGCTACCCCCAAAAAGTACTGAAACTCCCAAAAGAGAGGGCCTGCGCAGAGGACGTGCCACACACTTCTACTGGTAGCGTAACCACAGTAACCTTCCCCATAGTTAATAATACCAGAGATGGGAAAGAATTGTCACCGCACTTTTTTGCCTCCCTCCAACCCCTCTTTGTTCTGGTTTCTTTACAAAGGACAAAGAAGTTGGCACCATGGGTGTAAAGTGCTCATGGCAAGCGTCCATCGCCAATGACCTTTAGTGTGGCAGCCTGAGGAGTGACGCCTTCAACAAACTGCCCAACGGCTTTCTGCAGGCTCAAACGACCTCGAGAGGGCTGTGCAGCTACTGACGAACCTGTGGTCAGGAATGGTCAGAAAACCATTCCTAAAAAACGACTTCCATAGCTCCTACGCTTTGCCGCTCCACACAAACTCTATAGTCCTGTCATCTTGGATAAAACCCTGTGCATACCAGTACACAAAGAACTTAGTAACGTGATAAATCACTTCCATTCATAAGTATATCATGAAAACCTAGTAACATACAGCTTAAGAATGTGTTACTATGCAACAAAAATAAGATTGTGTTAAAATATCTCAATTAAATAATTCAGTTACTCCCCTCAAGAGGGCAAAATGCCTCTGTTTCAAGATTCCATAAATCTTCCATCCAACATCAGTACTACCATATTTCAGTCAACAAAGACTATGGGAGCTGAATATCCAGGGCAAAGAATTTCCAGCAAGTTTGTTTAACAGCTACCTGGGAAGATGTGCTATTAGGTGCAGCTGATTTCCATCCAGTAACTGGTTGTCCGAAAGGTCCAACAACTTCAGGGTCTGCAGGACATCATCAGGCCTGCCACAAATGAAAAAAGCAAGCACAAATGCAGAACATTTCAAGTTACTTGTTAATGAAAACACTATTTTTCTATTTTTCTAATGGCATGCAAATAATTGTGTATATTTAGAAATGTTTTGGAGTACATCCCATCATTTATTTTACAATTACATCCTGGTGATGTAAACTGGACTGTAACTTTACCTGCAATGTAACTTTGCAGTACCTCAGTCATGAACGACTGACTGACTGACGTTACTCATCTTACCTTTCCAAAGCTGTGATATTATTAGAAGTAAGGTACAATTCTTCAAGCGCTGGCCATCCTGGAGCACAAAGAAGAACCTAAGAGCAAAACTTCATTTAATATCACAAAACTTGGGAAAAATTACTCCAGAAATTATACTTTAGGCAGGTTTCCTCAGAACATGTTCAGAACAAGCCATAGCTCCCAGAAACAGAGCAACAAGTGTTAGGGATTGCCTAGCCCTCCCTTTCTTCCAGCTGGCTCGCTCCTGCGTCTGGATCTACCAGCACAGATGACATCAAAGGGGTCCTGCACAGTCACAGGACCTACAGGTCCAGGCCTGAGGCTGGCAGCTGCCCTACCTCGGCCTGCGTGACCTGGAAATGGAGTTTACTTTATTCAACAGGGATGGAGCGACCAGCTTTTCCCTATAATGAGGTGAGGAAACAGCAGCACATACTCGACTGCTAACGGTTCTGGAACTACCGCACATCCCATCAGGTCTGACAGACTTTTAAAATCTCTTAATTTCTCAGAGCTTGAAGGCTTCTCTGTCATGGGACTGTGCCAGCACGTGAAACCACTAAAAACCAAGAACTGCATTAAGTCAGCACATATCCTGAAGTCTTCCAATACTCTAAAGAAAACAAATTTGTTCAAAAAGGACAGATTGAACAAAGATGCATTTGTTTTAAACCTTATGTCCTGAAATGACATCAAAATTATCCTTTGACTTTATAAAGATTTATTTTTTGCAAACATCTACAGCAGGTAACACAACTTTTAAAAATAAACACTTACTACGAAGCCATAGAAACTGCTGGCATGAAATGCAGTTTTGTATGCAACTGTGACAGTGTCAAACTTTTTGCAGTTTTAGCAAATGGAGTTCCATAAGCACTGGAACTGACTGGTTTTCTACAGACTTGTGCCTGTGAGCCTTAAATTATTTTTTTCGCTGAGGTTTTTCTTGTATGTATTCTCCATAGTCAAATGAAGTGTGAGCTCATCCTACTACTCCTTCCTTGGTTAGGAAACTTCGAGGGGCTCTTTCCTCCATCTACATTCCTATTTTCTTGGAACTTGTAGGTAATAAATTATTTTCAAGCCCCCACCTCCTTTCAAAATGTGTTTGAAATTGGCTAGCAGATTCAACGTTTTTGAGATGCAAGAACACAGGCGCACACATGCACAGCATAATCGCCAAAAGCCTGTTTTTACAGGAGGTTACAAAGGTTACAAAGCAGTGAAGTTCAGAGATCTGGACAATCAAACTCAATTTGTTATGTACATAGCTAACCGATTCTCCTATAAATGTCTGCCACCCTAGACACCAAAAAGCCTCCTTTCATCACCTATTCTTCATTCTCTCTGTTACAGCTATATGAAGTTATACAGCTGGATATATATATCACTGTCTCATTATATAGACACAATACGAAATATTAACACTGAGATCTCTTTGAGTGGCGGGATATCATTTGGGGCTCAGCTGCTTCACGCCTAAAAATGTGAAACATCATCCTGCTGCTATATCTGCAACACATGTAAACTTACGAACTCAGATACAACAACTATTCCTGCTCCAGAGCAAGAGCAGGAAACACCGCTATTTTATATCTTTAATTTGGATAATGTTTCCCTATGTCAACAAGGCAGACCAAAAGAGTTTATCAATTAGCGACGAGGAAGCATGAAAAGCAGCCGGCAGAGTCAAGAGAAATTAGGTGCATGTTCACCACAGAGACCCTCTGGGGGATTCCCCCCGAAAAGCCCTGTGTTGTCATGGGTGGAAGAGAAAAACTGCACAAAACGGAAGTATCGGAAGACTTTTCAATAGACTGACCAAATGACTAGAAAAATCGTCAAACCCAAATGACAGTCACATCACGATTCTAAGAAACTCAACTTGCCGAATTTTCAACTATTGCTTGAAACAGCTTCCATACAGAAACAAAAGTTCACATATCTGACACTGAATTAACGCTCAGGAAAGACTGGGGGCTTGTTGGGGACAGCTGATGTCCCCACCATTGGGTCGGGCCCGATAGCCAGTGGAGTAGCCACTGCTGATGGAAAAAGAAAAATGGAAAGCCAAGACCTACTGCAAAAGAAATAAAGACAACAAGAAACACTTGTCACCAAGTAAGTCCATGATGTTCTGATATTTTTAGTCTTGTTATCCCAGGAAGCAAATAATTTAAATGGGAAAGGCACAAAGAAGCCTAACAAGAATCATCAAAGCTATGAAACAGAGAATAGCTGTTCTCAGTTACTTGCATATAAAATACTGGGCATTATTAAATGAAATTATCAGGCGGCAAGGTCAAAAACCATAAGGGTTTTTTTTCGTACAGCATACAATTAAACTGATGGTAAAAGATGTGGATAGCAAAAGTTTCAAATGGGTTCTTAATACAGTTAGATAAATCATTAAACAAAAAATCCACAAAGATTAATTAAAATACAGATATACAGTCTCCAGCTCAGGAAACCCCAGAATTCCAGAGTACTTTATAAGTAAGGGCATATGCTTGCCCTTTACCTAGAATTTTTCCCAACTACTGCTACTTTCCACTGTCAGAAACATGATCTGCATATCTGCTTTAACTCAGATTTTTCTTTTACCCTGTATAATAGCAATTATTTTATAAATATAAGATCTCAGTTTGAAAACAAAATGACACAAGTAACATTATGATATAAATGCTGAGTCAGAAAAAATGGTTTTGGAGCCATAAATACAAATTCATTACTCTCAGATGTATTAATTCAATTCCTAAGTCAATGGTTTCTAACTGTAAGATATTTTACAGGACATCTTGCCCCCTTGAGTTTATATGTTATGTTTTGAACAATCAGTTGACAATTATACAGTAATAAGCTCTTTTACTGATATATTAATAGAAATCTCAGATGTATTCAGATATATTCATATAATACAGTAATGAAAGAACTTTTTGGAAAACTGGTGCTCAAGGCATGTAAATGTGGAGTTACGCATAACTGCCTAACAGCTAAGCTTGTCCCTCAACTGTGAAAAATAGTTCAGAACAGAGGAACAAATGAAAAAAAACCCACAAGTCTTCTCTTCTTTTTTAAAACTACCCCCATGTCATATATCCTTACATACGGCAATAAGTTAGTTTGAAATGCTGTTCACCATGAAATGGTTTTAATTTTAATTAAAGCATTTCTAGGATTTTCAGACTTTGCTTCTATTCCCACTGACAATCGCTGTATTTCTCTTTTGCCTGGATCATATGCATTATTTTTTTCTATTAAAAAGTTGACTTGTCAAAGTAGCTCCCCATATAGCTTAAGCAGTAACATTTTCAAGTGGTTTGTTCACCGAGTGCTGATGTCAGGTAGGTCCCTTTATTTTTTCCCTTGTTTGGCTGCCCTGGAACACCACTTTTAAACACAGGCTTATGTCTCCCCACTTATAAGGGAATGAATCGAACACATTTCAATTTTATAAAAAAGATTTCTGAACCCAAAATGCCTTTACCGCCTATGATGAATCATCGGCTAGAGCAGAGTTTCAAAAACAAAAGCAAAAGCTACGCAATTTTAAACTGCTCTGACCAAGCTGGGGCTTCTCTCTGAAGCTCAGTTACCCCTAGAGAACTCTCAACTGCCTGAAGGAATGGATGGCTCCGACCGGCCTTTCGGCCACCCTGCGACGGAGGAGCGCTGCCGGCAGCTGCCAACATTTTACACCCCACAATGCACAGATTTACTCTCATGAGCACTAGGCGACACCTGACGTGTTTGTAGCTGCTTAATTCTTCCATTCACTTCACCACTCATATTGCTGCTTTATGGGAGGATTATCAACTGCCCTAGCATAAACCCCCACTGACGGTTTAAGAGCACACTGAATGGACACCAAACAAAAATACAGCAGTGACCCTCCTCTAGCCCTGCCACAAGAGAAGAGAATGAGGAAGTTTCTTTCTACTTAACTCAAACCCCAGTTTTGGTAAGTGCTCTGTTGCTGGATAGCAGCTGACAGCAAAAATCTGAAGATTCAGGTAATTTCACAATGCAGTACGTACATAATCTGCCCCTGAGAAATCTAAATAACGGGCTGGAATTTACAAGCCATTACAAGTAATGTGGTACTACGGAGATGTGCTTCATAAGCCTCATCTCTGAAAAAAGGCCCACTGCTAGCATATTTGACAACAGGACTTCACTCTTAGTAAGACTTTGTATTAGGGGAGAGATTTAAATGTTTGCATGTCTCAGTCCCTGAAACAAGTCAGAGCTTTGTTTATTCTGTGCTGTGTCTGCCTTGCATGTAACCAGGCATCCCGAATTTCAAGAATTGTCAGGATGTACAAAGTTACTAAGCCAATCTCCTGCTGATGCAAAGTGATGCCAAAACAAGTAATTTGTTTCATAATGACATACATTCTTGCCTTTGCATTCGTTCTACTACATGCATAAAAATGCAGCTAAACCTTTAATAACTACAAAGAAACAAAAAGTTTTCATTCACACAAACCTTTGGGACATGAAGTTACGTTATACTCCAACTGCTTTATCTTGACTTGGTAATTCACAAATGTAGGTGAAGTTAAAATGTTTCTTATTAGACTTCTTTGCCAATATAACTTCCTTCATTCTATAGGAACTACATTAGCTACTACGCAACTAATACAGTTATGCCACAGCACCTTTTCTAGGGACGATTACACTTCAGTAGAATAATATAATGCCTAAATGTTTATTGTGCTTCCCTTGCCTCAAAACCCTAACAACATAAATAAAAACAAAACCAGGAAAGGTTATTACCTCTGTCCAGGTTATCTCAGTTTGATTAAGTGCCAGAATCCTCAATTTGGAAAATACACAGGATACAGAAGTTGATGTAGATGGAAATTTCATTTTGTTTTCACTGTATAAAAAGAACAATTAATAGCAATGTGAGTAACTGAATTTATTTAGATCACTAATTTGGAAATACGTATTAAAGACAAAACCAATTTACACAAAAAAAAATGTAAAAAGTCACTGCCAAGGTGTCACATATTTTAAAATATTATAAAATATCCATCTAGTTATATTCAAAAGTACTCTTTGCTAATTTACTTTCCTACTTAATGAATGCATATTTATTCATCTGTGGCCTCCTCCCCCCCTTTTCCTCCCCTAAGTTTTGAATACGAAAAGAATGATTTTCATTAATGTTGAATGAAACAAAGTCAGATTTTGGGCTTAAACTCCTTAACGTCAATTGCAAATAAAGAGCCTACATGACTATCCAGACCCCAGTAAAATAAAGGATGTAAAATCCACTCTCAAAAGTAGTTTAAAGATTCTCCAATCTGCAGTCTTCAACTTAGTGTTCATTACTCACCCCCAAACAAAAGTTTTTATTTCTCTCCTAAAGTCTAATCTATCTGCAAATTATGATAAAAATCTCTCAGTGTGTTTATACTTACATGCTTATGGGTTAAATTTCCCCATTTAAACACGCTCTTAGAGAGCTGGTGGATGGCTAATCACTTTTATGCTTCTTCCAACATTTCTTGCACAACAAAATCAGTAACAGACTTATCTGCTAATGTCTGTCTTTTTTAAAGTAAACAGAAGGTCAAAACAATAAAAAACGAATTCAGACTATTTCAGGTTGTAGTCATAAGTGTCAGATTCTGTCAGATTCCAGCATCAATCCCATTTTGCTTTCCAATTTTATCACAAATAGCTTCTGAAAATCCTTCAATCTAGACTACGCTTCTGAACAATGAAAAACTGAAAAAATTGTTCTAGGTGAATTAAAGTAAATTCTCTCTATTCTCATGCATGCTGATAATAATAAATCATGACAACATATGCTCTAGGCAAAGTTAGATTTACAAATGGCACCCAGGTTGCAAACAGCTGTTCAGTGCTAAATACTGAAGAAAATGGAACACCTACAACTACTGAAAAATACATTTTTGTCACATTAACTATAAGAACAAATTAAAAAAAATGGGGTCACTTTTTTATTAAATTAACTTGGTATTTATTTCAATTTAGCTGACATCACTTCCAACTGTTTTAGCTACATTATGTGTACTGTGCAACGAAGGCTTTGGAAGCTGCTAATCTCAACACAGACCTCCAAGACTCTCAAAAGTCTTATTTTGGGTTTCTGCTTTCAGTCCTGTTGCCCTGCTGCTGTCTTCAGTGACTAGTGTGACCTCCAAAACAGCTGAACAACTCTGCTTAAAGAGTCAGCAGTCAAGGTGTTAACCTTGACAATAAAACAAACTTCCTAAAGTTGCAGCTATAACATTAACTTCTCAGAACTAGTGGTTTAGGCTGCTACCTATTTACAAACTTTAATCGTTAGTTCACACCAGAAACGTATTCTGGCATGTGCCAGCTACAGTGTATATGTGTGTACTAGAAATGTTCTTTATTTTGAAATTACTTTGTGAATTCTTTCTTGTTTTGATGGAATTGCAGCTTTATTTAACAACATCCTCCCTCCCCTTCCAGTGTCATCACTGTACAACAGGTTTTCCCCTAGGTCTGTCACCATGATCCACAGTTCTTACCAGCATCATTTCAGGACAAGAATAGACAGGTCTTGGGATACTTAAGGTGTGGTTAAAGCATTATGGATATTTTAGTTTGGTGTCAAGACACTGTTGGGAAAGCATCATTCTTTAACAAAAGTGGGCTCCTAAATAAAGACTTGCCTGGGCAGTCAAAATATATCAACAACAACAAAAACCAGAGATAAAGTCTTAAGACTTACGAATGACTTTAAAAGAAAATGAAAATATATTTACCTCAGTTTTTCTATGTAGAAAAAAAATTCTAAGCTCATGAATAAAACCCAAACAGGTTTGCAAATCCAGAAGGCAAATAGATAGCTACTGCTAAACCTAACTCAAAAACGCTAAGTGAGATTTTCAAGTGGTAAGGATGTCTTACTAGTGCTGTCACAGGCAGGCTGCAAAATCCCGCAGCAGTGCCACCTCAAGGTCTTGGCTTCTTCTGGGGGGCTCATCCGCCAGCGGAGTCCCCCATCCTGCCAGTGCCACGCAGAGCCTGCGCACAAGCGTCCAGAGAGTCTGACCTGCTGCACGTGCACGCAGCAAATTGGGCTCTGCCTGCTGCGAAGCCAGCCTCCTTGCTGCAAAGCAGGCTCACTGTCCACATGCGATGTGGATGCGTACACACGTTAAGTCAGTTCTGCCTTGGGGCAAACTAAGCTTTAAAATGAAGAGAATTAGTTGTCTTAGATGTCACAGAAGTGTATAAGGGCATCTTATGAGGCTGTAAACTTAAGTTTCTATACTGCCCATTTCCTCATTTCTATAAAAGTACTCCGACTATTTTTTTACCTTCAGTCTCACGGCTTAAGAGAGTCTACAGCATCCTATAAAAATCTGTAATGCATTTGAATCCAGTCTCCCTAGCCAACAAGCCCATTTGCATAAAAATGAGGAAATCTGTTATGTAGAACACATTGACAAATGCCTAAATTCCTGTAAACGTTTAATGGCTGAAATCTGTATCCTAATTTTCAGACAACTGTGATTTTTCTAATTTTACAAAACTCCAGTCAACATCCATCTGTCCCAAGCACTTCTCCAGAATTTAGTTTTACATAGAAGCTGAACTCCTAGGGTTCTAGTCTTTCCTTGAAAAGGGATGTCTGAAAAATACAGCACACACATGAGTTGTTTAATGACAAGATTTTAAAATAGGTATTTAAAACCTTAGCTCCCAATAAAAAGAGTATTGGGGCATCTAGTTACCTTTAGAAAGCTGACCCTGTATCTAAAAGAGCCTCTTCTTTTTTGTCCCTACCCCAAAGGAACAGAAACCCAAATATGAATATTTATACCTGATATTAAGTGTTTCCAGATTTTCAATTTGAGAAGCAATAGCTGTTACTGTCTCCCAAGATGATATCAGATTTTTTGATAGATTTATATGCCTGATATCTGAAATTTCACATTAAGAAAAAGCAACATCTCAAATCTGAACTTCCTTTTTCAGAAATTAGAATTAGAGTTTGTTTTTTAATCCAGTAAACAGAAATAGGTTACACTTGTTTGGGCTAAGAGATACTACTGCCCAGTTACAGCAAATTTTATTTCAATTTGTGGTATGGAAATGGCTTATAGTTTTATAAAATGTTTAACTTTACAAATCCTAAAATGGACTAATTTCTGCACTGACAGGAACTCTTGCCAGTCCTTATAAATGAACGAATAGTGCCTGCTTTGTATTTCTGTAACATCACAGTATGTTGAATACATTATTTATTATATATTGGAAATCCCTGGTGCCTACAGAACGTATCAGTTGTATTTTTTTGGAGTTATCTATTCTAGAGTTAAATTTCAAAAAAAAACCCCTTGCTGGAGCCTTCTAAAACTGCAGTCACGGTAGCAACCTATGACAATATTTCTATTTCTAGCCACAATTTGCATTCCCTCTCAAAAATTGTAGGCATCTACTTTTTAACTCTGCAAATATTACGCTGAGCTTCTTCATATAAACTGCAGTTTTAAACATTTTTTAATAAACGGATACAAATATCATTCACTGAAGGGAACACTTGGAATGCTAAAGTATGTCCTTTATTTGTGGTATCATGCAATATAGCAAAAAAAGGATACTAGCACATGTTCTGCCGATTTCCTCTTTCTGACCAGCGTGGCTCACTGCACACTCACGCACTGAGATATCTACCAGTTGGTTCAGTTGGCTAAATGAGAAAGAACAGTCTGTTAAGTAATCTTCAAATGGAAGTAGGTACGTTATATAAATACCTGATTGTCACAACTAAATACTACCCTTTTCCTACATATTGTCTCCTTTGGAATTAGCAAAATGCAGGTTGCTACATTGCAGTGTCTTTCTTGCTCAAAAACAGACACATCTTCTCTATTTTTTGCCTTCACATTCCTACTACAAAATAGGTCTGGTTGAACCACAACCCCCACTCCCCCAAAAAACCCAACCAACCCTCATCCAACTGAAAAAGAGAGTGATAAAATAGACAAAAATATAGCTATGCAAATTGGAATTTAAATAGAGGTTCCAAGTTAAACAGGTTTCTTGTAATACATTTTGCAAGACGTTCTTTGTTATTTGGGCATTCTTCATATCACTTCTTCATATCAAAAAAGACCAAAAAAAGAGTATTTTCCACTGCTTAGTATGTTCTGGGAGACAAAGGGAGCACAGCTGTGGAGTATCAGCTCAGGAGGAGACTGCCACCTACTGAACTGATACCTCTCTACTGCTGGAAGTCATTAAAACTGCAATCTATTACACATCATTAAGTTACTTCCTTTCTTACCCTTCCAGATAAATGAACATAACATGAACATGACTTCTAGCAGTACAGTGACTTTCTGCCTTCCCTCTCTCAGTTACAAAGTCATTACTGATACGAGTAAACAAAGATTAAATAATACTGTACAATATTAAGAAAATATTAAAATACATCTATTTAAAAAGGACCATGCATGTATATAATGGTTGCTGATATGATAATTTATCTCACTCCTTCCTCCCCAACTATCATCACCTCCTACTTTGTGAAATCAAAATGAGGATTGTGAGCACTCAAACATGACATAATCCCAGTTCCTATCTGTAAAACAGGTAAATCATGAAGCTGCAATAGGAAGACTTCTTGTCTCTTCCACTATAGTGCAGTTTGTCTTACTTTTAGAGGTATGACAATACTATATGCAAGGCAGTCAGCTTCCTTTCCTTACAGCTGAACTACCACTTGGACTAATCAATCGCTAAGGGGGTATCTTAGATTTTCATACATGACACTTGCCTTTGTTGTTCTGCAATAGAATCCATGCCAACAAATTCCACAGTCTTCTTTCCAAATACTAATGTATTCTCTGTCCCATGTTGAACATCTTGCTCATCATTCAATCCGTACCGATCCTTTACCGCAGTAAGAAAATCTACTCCAAAATTTGCCTTGTTTGGCCGGATAAACGATCCTCCTCTAGGATGCCTAGAACAGAGCAGCCAGGAAAAGGTGAAATATGAAAAGTTATCGTAAGAATGACTAGTCTCATAAGTACTAATTATTACTTTACTAAAATACTGGGAACCAAAGCCGTCAAAAGGCAATTCTACAGGCTACTTTTAGACATCACTGTTCCCACTCAGTGAGACCAGGTAAGACTTGCAAAGTATCTTTGTGAGTATTTGACCAAACAAGTTCACATTGTGAGATGCCATGAGAACTGAAGCACCAGATCTCCAAATGTACTTACACATCAAAAGCACAATGTCAGAGCCATTTTTAGAAATAACTGCTCTGTTGTTTCCAAACGCATTATGAACTCACTTTGCCCAGAAAATTAAGTTCCTACCTATGGATAGACAAAAAGCTACCTAAATCATACAGCAAATGTGTCTGGAGTCTTACCACAGCTTAAGGCCCATAGGAATACTGTGAATAGTCATTGCCTCATTATATTTGACTTGAATAATTCACTTGTAATTCTAAGAGAATGCAGCCTTGTCCTTCCGTCCACACAAATGACACAAGATGCAAATTTTACCACTCGGAACTCTTATACAAACTCAAACTTCTAAAAATTCTGATACTTACTCGGTAACCATTTGAAACTGAATATTCAACACAATTATCTAGCTAATGTACGTTCTACACAGTCCTATGAAGTTTCTTAGTTTTTCTTGAGCACCGAAAAAACTTGATTGTATGACAATTTCTTGCCATCCAATTGCTTTGACAATTTCTATCCAAGTTAGCAAGGGAACACAGTATCTAGGAAGAACTGGCAGAGGCAAGTTGTGGGAATGGTATCACAGCGCAGATGGAGGATCTGACAGGAGGATCAGCCAGAAAACAGCAGGAAGAAAATTGGTAGTTATGATTACCTGTCTGCCTTCCAGCTGAGAAGAGTACAGACTTTGGTTAAAGTACCCAGGAGGAAGAAATCACATATGTAAATAAAACTCCTCTTTTCAAAACAGCATGTAAACATCAAGTGGCTAATTAGCAAACCATAATATAAACCACCAACACTACAGAGTTCAAAATTCTCTCAGAAAACCAATAATTAGAGACCCTGATTCCTAGGGACCTATTACAAGCATATGGAATAGCTTGGGCACCATATATTCACGTTTCTATTAAAAAAACAGTACTGGAAATTGCCTACGCCAGTTTCACTCATTAACATTTCTAATACTTATTTAAGTACTCCCCTATCCTAAAGAAGGACCTGGGTAGAAACTAGATAATACTTCCTTTAAAAATATTTTCAGTCTAGTTTTGTAGTGACTAAGTTTAGAGCGCAATGATTACAAAACAAGCAGAAAGGCATACTCTTAGAGAATGTAAATCCAGTGTGTACTTGCATGTTCGATACATATTTTCAATTCTCTACATTTTGAATCTAGCAACCTTCTCAAGTCTTTTCTTCCATTCCTTGGAAGTTCTTCATAGCTTGCAAACATTTGGCTAGTCTAAATGTTAAACTTCTTCAAATTTAAAATGATGTGACTCTTTCTTAACACCAGTTCTTAAAACAGTAAATGACATTTTCACCATCTTAACTATATGTAACAACTTTTACCTGCAAAGTATGTAACCTTTGCATTTAATTAAGTCAAACAACTTCACAGATGGCAGATACTACAGGATTCTACTTGGGGCTCTGCAAAGAAAACTTGTACTCTTGTCTGTCTGTAATTCACCCTAGGTCCTGCTGTATGTTTATTCTGACACCTCCTCTCCTTTTTCCTATCACCTTGATTCTCCCCATTTTGTTATCACCATCTCTCTGCACTCAACAATTCTGCTGCTTTTCTTTTTCCGCTCTCCCCGACCCTCTCACCAAAGCTAATCTAGGCCCGCACATCTGCATCCCTCCTGTCATGCCATTTATCCCTGGCATAGCTAAGCCATTTGGGTCTTTCCATCACCATACCCATTCCTAAGCCCATTTCCGTCCTCTCAGGTCACCATTTCTACTGGCATGTCCTTCCTCATTGTCTTTGCAGGAGCCAGCTCTACCCCTAGGAAAAAATGCAAAGGAAACTAGCTACCTTGCCCCTTGTCATTTGACGCTACAGGAAAATTATGGCATATTTCTCTCTCAAGACCCTTCTGTTTGTTTTTTTTTTAATCATAGCAAGAACATAGGGTTTCTCTCTCCCGTTCCCATCACTTCCAAGCACTATGCATGCTATTTTATCGAGTGTATACCCAAATCCATTCCACAGCCTAAGTTTCTTTTTCAGTTCCATTCTATTAGTTTGATCTACTTTTCCAAGAACTGTCACAGAGAAGGACAGAAAAGGAGACTGCAACAGGAATCTATTTTCAGGCCAAATGATTGTGTCTTCAAGGAGAGAGGTCACTTACCTGTAACTCGTTTTCCCTAAAATACACTGCCTGGATTAACTTTCGCACTAGGGAATAAGAACTGTACAAGCCATACGTACAAATCAAACAACTAATGTACAGCACCTGGACTCATGTGTGAAAAAGCACACCTATTAGCAATCAGTCTCTGTAGCTGGGAACTAAACAGATAAATCCTAATCCAAAGAGTCATCCAGCATGCATACCATGAGATGGAAGAATCTGCAGACTACCGATCAACCTGACTTAAGATGAACATTCAGAAGTCTGAGAAGAGGGATTTTGCTCCCCTATGTCTGGCAGCTAGGACAATACACTGTGCAGAAATGAAGTTGTAGAAGATACGCCCAAATTTCCTTAAGCAGAAAATCTGGAATATTCCCCAAGTGGGGCTCTGACAACCAGCTGGCTCTGGTTAATACTGATGCTTCTTACTGATTTTTAAAATAGAGAGCTTGACCCCAACCCCAGAAGTCAGCTTGTAGGAGACCTCCTACAGTAGCCTGAAGCAATACAGCCCATCTGCTAGCATCCGCAGGGCCCTCGAAAGATATTCATTAAAATTTAGATTAGCCATCAGCTTCCACTGGTTAACCATTTCCCCGAATATCGGCATCATTCTTTGCTAACGTAAAATAAAGTGGTGGCACTGCTCATCATTACAGGTACATGCATATACTAGAGAAATGTCACACACATACACTTCTCAGAACCTGAAGAATAATGCAGTGGTACATAGACAGTGTTGTGCCAACAGTTACACACCTGAGCTGTCTGACTGCAGAAGCAAGCTTGTGAGCCAAGGAGGGAGATCTCAGGTTTATCAGCCTAGATAGTAAAGGTGGATGGAAGGGCTTTTTTTGCCCAGTACCGGCTGTTTGCAATGATTATCTCAAGGCAATTATCATCCTGACTGGGGCACACACACTACAAAGTTCGTAAGGTGTCATAAAATATAGCCAGTTGAATCCATGCACATCTTTTCTAGACAGGCTCTGAACAGATCTCTTCCTTTTAGGGGAAGGTGCTCAACAGACCCGACTTCTTTTAGAAGAATCTACACACTGCAGTAAAGAAACCCTTCAAGTTTTAGAACAGTCTGTGGCAGCTGTGGCATCAAACAATGCTTACAAGTCACACCTCACACTAACCTGCTATGGCGTATCAAATTCCTGACTGCACAGCACAAGCTTTGCAACCATCAGCAAGTACTTGAAGTTCCTGCAAGTTTACCTTAGTCAAACAGATATGAAAGCCGAGTCTGACCCTTCACAAAACAAGGACAGGCACACAGACATCTGCAGTTCCAGATGCTATCTTAAGGTTCTGCTGGTGCACAGGACACTTCTGAATAGTGGTTAGGGACAACAGTTTTGTCTCTAATACTGTTCTATTGACAGCAGAGAGCAGAAGTCTCTGATAGGTACAGCGACACACAGTGAAACAATCAAAACTTCCTACCTGAGACCTTCTGAAGCTAAAAGCAATCTTGGGAACACACTATCCCCTTGCTAAATGCCGATTGCTTTTTCTTCATAGACACTAAAATAATACTGACATCTTCCTGGATTTGAAGATTTTGTTTGTGCTCTAAGTAGATATTCCTGGAGGTGTATCTGTCATTCTTGAAGGAGACATAGTCTAATTTAATATAAACAGATCTTCTTTTGGGCAGGAGCATAAATTTCATGCAAACAGTAACATCTGATTGGTCACAACCGCTGTCTGTAAATCTAAAAACATGTCCATATGGAACTTATAAAACTCACTGAAGAAGGGAAAACACATAATGCCTTTGCCAGGATAACTTGGCATTTGAGGACTATGCAAACATACAAAAGTCAAAATTCCCACTAGAAGAACACTTAATAACACAAAGGGGGAAAAAAGGCCACAAAGATCTGAGAAGCAATTACAATCCTGCCAGACTGAAAACATCACAGAAACAAGCTTTACTGTGATTCCCTCCATTTCTCTGGCTTCCTGTGAAAGTCAAACCTGGGGAAATGGATTACAATGTAATATGGTCAATGCTTCTAGTAACAGTATCTGCCGAAATATCAGGATTCCTCTGGGAAGAACAAAACATATTCTTTTGCAGCGGGGGACGTGTTACTTTTAATTATGACTCAAAGTAATCTAAATGTGTGATACAGCAGAACGTTACTCCCATCGTGCGAGATAAGCGGAGAAGTATGTCATCTTCTGCTGGGGAATCCATGCATTTTCCCCCAGCAATGTCAAGGATAAAACCAGCTGCTAAATACCCAAAACTGAGTGAAAGGAGGGCTGAGGAGGAAGATGACCCTTCGGGCCAGATTAAACGAGCAGGGGGCAGACTCCACTTGACAGGAAGCATAAAAGAAGCTTGAGCATCTGTAACTGTGGGGAGAAAGAAGAGGGTACGGGAGCAGCAGTCAAAACCTGGTTTGATGCCATCAAATGTCAGCCCACGAGCAAGCACACCTCTGCCTAGGCCTGACAGGGCTGCCTCCTGGCCAGATGCCGAGGTGAGCCTCTACCCAGCAAGGACAGACATCGTGGGGAGCAACAGGTACGCCCCGCGCCTCAGTGCGCACGCGTGACCTTGGGGGTGCTTTCTACCAGCATGCGCGTTAATAGGCTGCGGGAAGCAGCGCAGGGACGCAGAAGCCGAAGCACCCATGTCTCCCACAGGAGGCGCGTGCAGCTAAGGCACTCGCATTCCCAGGGAAGGTGCGTGTGCTTGGAACCCACATCTCCCAGGGGAGAACGTGCATTTAACTGTGTGAATGGGTCTGTGGGACAAGAGCTTATTTGAGAGCATACTCATGTTTCAAAAGCTGTATATAAATTTTAATGCTATTTTAAGGTTTGATTACGCCTCATTTCTCTTGAAGGACTGTAGAACACAGCTTATTTTAATTACATGATACACTACTGCAACCAACAGCTAAAATAACAGCTTATTAGGAAACAAGACTTTATTATCAGGAATAAAAACTCACAAAAATGCCACTAGAGCATGCATTGCCATTTCCAGCTAATCCAGAGTTTATGAACGTGCTCATGATGTCAGCATATTTTGAAGTACGGCTGTTTTGTTCTTTGGTTTTCATATTCTTAAAAAGTTTAATTAGCACCACATAACGTATGACCCAGATAAATGTACTGCCACGAAACATAAAAGTTTGTAGTAAGTTTTTTTGAAATATGACCTAAAGACCACATATAGCTGTAAGCAGACCTATGGATTTACTCAAATAAGGAATACAAAGACGACCCCCTGGTAATGAGAATGTTGAATTCAGTTTTATTTTCCTCTTACAATCTCCTTTTGAAATGTCACTCTGAAAGATTTATTTTTTTTTAAAGCTTTCTTTTCAAAATTACCTTAAAAAGAATTAAAAAGTGTCCTTTCATTGCATTTGTTTACAGTACAAGCTACTCCATCAGCTGCTTCAGCTTACCAGAATTTAGGGAGTGAGCAAAGTAGGCTTGTAAGCAAAGGGTAGTACCACTAATGTTTGAGGAAAAAAAAAATATAGAAAATTTATTTATTTTTTTATGTATATACATTGCATAAAGAAACACAATTCCTCCCCAAAAAAGTAGTATTAAAGAGGTGACATTTTCAGTTGTGGGGGGTTTTTTGTTTGTTTTTTTTTAAAGCATCTTTTTGACAAAATAAGGTAACCGTTTTTTATTTAACTTTGCCTACACCTTCACAATTGGTACCTGAACTACAAACCAGTCTGCACACCAAAAGTTATGCCTGTGAGTCATGGTTGACTGCTAGAATTATTTATTCTCTTAGAATTTATTATTTATTCTCTTAGACTCCAGAAGGACATTC
This sequence comes from Scopus umbretta, assembly GCA_013400535.1. Lineage (NCBI taxonomy): Eukaryota > Metazoa > Chordata > Aves > Pelecaniformes > Scopidae > Scopus > Scopus umbretta. The sequence continues at coordinate 53,911 of VZTL01030542.1, forward strand.
TCTGCTTGGAACAAAGCAGAGTACAAAGAACAGGTATTGCAAGAACCACACATTTAAAGATCACTACATTTAAATGTTATGGGTACATGCAGCTTCACTCAAGAAGCTGATTGTTACAAGAATTGAGATTATTATCTGAGATCTCATCTCCTGGGAGCACACTAATGGTTGCTAGAAAAGCAAGAGTCTATACACATGTATATAAATATTATGCACGCACAAATGTAAAGCACTCAAGTTTCTGAAAAACATCCACAACATGTTCAATTGCTTCTTCTGTCCAGAGAGATTTGGAATGGCCAGCCAATTATTTTTATTATTTCTCCTACAGCAGAATGTAACTAGATTCAACTTGGAAACTACTTCAATAAAATGCAAAGCATTTAAGAAGAAACTTCTGCTAATATATTCATTCAAAAGACATGGTTGCTCTAAGACCATAATTTCCATTTCTTTAGCTAAGAAAAATCTAGCAATGTTGAATTTTTTTTTCTTGCATTAAGTGTGCTTATCCTCCTCAAGCCTTGCTTTATTATTATTATTACATACAAAGGAAAAAATATCCAGTCCTCACAGGTGTTTTTTTTTTTTTTAACTCTTTTCTAAAGAACAGATTTTGTTCTATCATCTCATTTTCTGATAACGAGGTCTCTAGGGCTTCCACCTTATACAAATGTAGAAGTTAAGAAGACACAGACTAAGAATTCTGATTTGCACTACTGAATGTAATCTATCCCTTCCCTGTTTATGTCTATTTGGCTACAGGGAAGAGATAGTATTCCCAGAAAGTATTTCAAAATAGCTACTTCTTAATTTTGAATTATTTAATAGATAAATTCTTCTACTGATTCAGTCTGAGACCAAACGGCTCCACTTGCTGGCTTGAGAACAACTTTGACTGAACTGCTAATGAAGTATATTCTTTAACAAGCCCTGAACTGCTGTCAGGTCTCAGTACAAATACAGCAGCCTCCTTTGCTACCTCAGGGAGTTCCATTTGTCTCCAGAAGACCTTTTGGCAGATAAAACTAGACCTACTTTCCCCACAATATAGAAATAATAAATTTAGTATCTCC
>VZTL01030542.1:59636-80095 GCA_013400535.1 Scopus umbretta
GGGGCCGGGTGGCGGCGGGGCCCTGGGCGCCGGCGTTGGGGCCGCGGGGCCTCGGCCAGCCTGGGAGCAGGCACAGACTTGCGGTGGGCTCCTAAGGAGGCGGGGAAGGTTCCCCCCGGAAACGGCTGCCGCGTTGAGCGGCGTAAAGCAGCGCGTGGCAGCCAAGCCGTGCAGCTGTCCGCCGGCTAGCGGGCACGACAGCGTTATAACCGAGCGGGCACGTGGCTGATCAGTAATTGGGAGCAAGCAACGGAGCCGGCGCCGAGCAGCACGGGGTGACGGGACCCGGACCCGTCGGGCCGCGCGTGGCTGGGCCTCTTGGGGAATCAAACCGCCGCGTTGGTTCGATTTGACTGGGCGAAATGCGGCTCGCTTAGCCCGTTTAGCAGCGAGCAAGCCGCAGTATTGCTGCCCCAACGCCAGCGGTGCGTGGGGCAGGGGCAGCAAGGCCGCAGCTGGGGGCTGGGGCGCCCCCCTGGGAGAACGCGGGCGTCTGGGCGAGCAGCAGCGAGCGAGCTCCCCCGGTGCAGCACCCGGCCAGGGGAAACTCGTGTGCTGCTTGCTTTTACCTAAGCACGCATACAGAACAGAGAAGTTGGATTATTTGGCACTGCTACGTGTGTTGCTGCGTTTATTTCAACATCCGCTATTTGAGAAAAATACCCATTAACTAGAAGAGGATCCAGAGAAGAGCTGCAACAATCGGAGAATGCAGCTTATAAAAAAAACCAAAAAGCAAAACCGAGGTGTCCAATGTGTACATTTTAACAGCAACAACTGAAGAGAGTTGACTGTAGTGATTGCTGGGAAACAAATTTAGTAAGAGCTCTCCAGTTTCACGGAGACAGGTATGACAAGATCTAACAGTTTTCACCCAGTTGTATGGTTATAAAACCAAAGTATCCGAGTTGATATTTTCCAACTTTGTTCATCTCTGATGTCCTTCAAAGTCTCATAACTTAATTCAAACAATGTCATTTGAATTTTGGGACCACAAAGACTGAAACAATCACAATAGTAATTAAGAAGCTATTTCAGTACTGTGCCTCTGCTTCTTATTACATTAAGTAATTCTGTACACTCTTTTGGGCAGCTGCTCCCCAAAGGAGCATTCCAATGAAGATCTCTGTGCTTTTACCTTAAGAGTCCTCCTTTGCCAGAGGTAATTGTTAGGCCAACTGCTGTCTTTGGAAAAAAATAGATACCCTAGTGCTTCTTCCAAGTCTTTGGTGGTGTTGTCGTCTCATCTGGGTTCCAGAGCCCATTCATCTCCTGCGGAGGGCAGCGCCCTTCCAACTATCTGTTCCAGTTTTGCACGATCCTGAAGCTACATAGATAGCAGTAGGAGTGTGACAACAGAAACAATGGCAGTAAGCCCTCTCGCTCTGCTTTTCTGACTCGTTCACTGTTCCCAAGTACAAACCCGAGAACACGCTCCACTTTGTTTGTAAGTCAGGAAAGGTGTTGAAAATACTTTTCACTATCTTTCTGACCTCAGCAGCATGTTTGATAGGCAATTCAGCCATTCTCAGAATCTACATACAATGCTGTTGAATTTATGTATTTAGTATTTCTAAAATGATAATAGCATAACTTACTGTTTATTCTATTTCTTTGCATTTTTTGTTTCTTCTGTTTTAGCACTGTAATCAACAAATGGCTATAGTTCATCCCATGTACTCGACAAGAAAGAGTACAGTCCCAATACCAGTAAACCAACTAGACCAGTTTAACATTTTCACCTTGTTATCTAGAATTGCAACTTCTGCATTTTATAAGAACCTAAGTGACAAAGGATTTAACTTCAGAATTGATTGAACATTCATTTTGGTTGGTGTAAAATATAAGAGATTAGGTTTATAGCACAGTTTCTACATTTCTGGGAATAGCAATGATAATTCCTCTATATTGTTTTTACTTTGACTTGTACACCCCATCCCATCCCCCAAAAGAAAAGAGCGTAAGTAGCAACATGTCCTTTGGTTAAAGTCACAGAAAAACTGTAGGAGTGAGTTCCATGTTTCATGTATTAACTCTGCCATTATCTAAAATTCTATTTTTAAAGAACTTTGTGGTTTCTTCCTTGCAAACACTTTTTTTTTTTTCCCTTTTAATTTGTCCACATGGCCTTGCTGTCAGCCCGATTTTAGTAACTGAAGTTGGTGAAAAGTTGTTATACCTTCCTCAACTAATAGAAGTTCACTGCAGAATAACATCTACTAGATTACAGCAAGAGAACAGGCCAGCTTTTACGTGAATTACAAACCAGCATAACCAAAAATGTATGTTTGCCATTTTTCCTTTTTACAGACTTCAATAATTACTTTACTGAGTGATTAACTTATACCATATGCTCCAGAAATAACAATTGAGATGTTATGAAGATTGTGAAAGTAATCTACTGTGATCAAGAAAAGATGCAACTGCTTATTAACAGCATATAATTCAAATATCAGAGGAGTAGAGCGTATTTTCAAGGATTATTTTGGAGTTCAAAAGCAGAAAGTTATCTATGATGTCCCTTCACATCACAGGTAGTCTTCCATGCAAATTCATGTCAAGTTTTGCAGTGCTCTCCCTGCAAGTGCCATGTTAGGCCTTCTTGGGGTATCTCCCACAGTTCTCCACACTGTATTAAACAGAGATGCTCAGTAAATGGTTTTTCAATGAGTTGACTGAGAACTTTTTTGTTCCATATGGCACACAGGTGAGGAACACTATCAGGATTCACTTGGTTTAATCTGCATCTTTACTGTAAATTTTGCGGATAATATGCTTGAATGAAAGTGAATTAATGAATCCTAGATTACTCCTTGCCACACCTCACAGGTGCCTTCTAAAGCAATTAAAAAAAACAGAACAAAACACTGCAGAAAAGGTGAACATTGGTGCTCAGCTATGATAAAAGTTATTCAGGAAGGATATTAGTGTGAGGTAACAAGTAGGCACACAGCAGATTATGTTGCACTGGCTTCAAGAATAGAAAAATTGTTAAAGAAAAATACAGTAACGAAACAGTGTACTCTTATCTGTACCTTTAATCAAAACCTTATGATACATACAAGTTATTTATATAACTATCAGAATAAATAATTTTTAACTTGAATACATTACATTCTAGTTGGAAAGCAAGAAGGGATGCTCACACTCTTTAGCCTTTCCTAACGAAGTGAAGTTACATGAGGCAGACTCGGGAGCCTAAAATACATTTCCTTATTCTCTCAAATCCTTTCCCTGGCTCTGCTCTTGCCTCTGTCCACCTGCCAGCTCTCACACTCATCAGGCTCCTGCTGAGTGGGATAATTCATTAACCCAGACAAAAATTAACTCCTCTTCCCTAGGGCTAGGGAGCTGTTTCACAGAAAGGCCTAACTAGCATTACCACCAAAGCAAAATAGGTGTTGAAAGCGAATAGGTAGCAGGGGGAAAGGAGCACAATCTATATGGACAAGAATAGTTTATGGCAATATAAAATATGTTACAGGCTTTAGCTTCTTGGGGAAAGAAGTTTCTGGCATTTCAGGATTGGGAAAAACCTTGGATTACTTATGCGAAGGCATATGATGAGCCAAGGTTTAACATTTCAAAAACAGACCCGGACTATTTTGTTTGTCCAGGATCAAACACAAGTTTAATGGTATTGTGTGTGCTATGGCATTAGTAGCAGAATAGAAATATAGCTGAGAAAAGAAAAGAATTACAACGAAAGTACTGAGCAAATAATATGAAGAACATAGTAAATATCAAACCTGAAACATGAAATGATAAGATTAAGACAGAACAAAGAGGAGCAATAGACACCTACATAGCTCTTGCACATGAATAAAAGCCTGGCCAAATTCAGCACTAAAGACAAAGTAGAGTTCAAACCAGTTTTATATAAGAAGGTGAAAAATATACACAAACCCCATGTTTTTATATCATGTTAGCTTTTTAACTGGACAAAGAAGCCATTAATATAGGAGAATTCCATAGCACCTGAAGGCATTTAGATGTTTCATAATTAGCAAAATCAACCATAAAGTTGAAGGCATAAAGAAGTATCGACAGCTACTTTCACACCACCATGAACATTTTTAGGCTGTTTGTATCAACAACTGGCCGACACATACAAAGCTGCTCTTCAGGACCTCCTCAGAAAGGTCCTGAACTGATGCAGTTTTCACTATAATTAATGGGGATAACATCAGCTTTTGAAGAAGCAGAGACAGATGTCCCATCCAATGGCTGGCCACTCAAAAGATGGGCGACAGCACTCATTTACATCCAAGCAAGCACACAACCAGAAAAAGAGATCAAGGTAGGGAGAAATGCTGGAGACCGATGAGTGTTTGCATTTCTCTTTATATGCACTGCAAGAGCTAAATCCCCAAGAAATGGACTGGTAACCTGATCAAAGTAGAACTTGTTGGCAATGGCAAGAAGACAGCAAGGGGAACAGTTCTGGCTCCAAGGAACTGACATTGAAACCCAGCATCCCCCCTATTTCCCCATGGGCATTTCCACTTGCAACTCAGATTTCCATCCCACAGCAATGCATCTCTTGTGAATAACAGAAAAAGCCCTACACCCTGTGTTGTGGGAGGCACAGCAACAGAGTGTAACACTTCTACAACTAAACTGATTCTGCAGCCACAAGAACTCTCATGCTGCTTTAAGGAAGTGATTTTCCTAACACGGCTTAACACCAGGCAGCTTGTACCAGAACCAATATTGGAGGACATCATCGATGAGGATGCACAGTCTCATCTTATGGCACCAAATATAAAATCTACCTTGACTATGGAGCATCACCACTGCTGACACTTGATACTTAAAGGTGCTCTACCTGCTTAACAGATGAAGGGGAAAGATTCCAGCCTCTTCTGACTCCCGAATACATCAAGGAAAACCCTCAGAGACCTCAGTTCATCCTAACCAAAGTGAAGAGCAATGACACTCTGCTTCTGGGCCTTTTAAGATATACCTTCAGGATATGCTTTGAATGTTGGTATCAAAAGCCTTGAAGGCAGAAGAGTAAGACAGAGCTGTATGATTTCTTGTTGGTCCAACTTTCTTTTCCCAGGATACTTTTCCCTTCTTACCCATTTGTAGTTTAAAGGGCCTGCAGCTGGGAAACTTCCAAGGTATTTTCTCTTAAGTTAATGGATGCATGTTCTACAAGATAGGGTATGAGAATAAATACCGGTGTGAGTTGCCAGAATGAACCAAAGAAGTGACGGCATTGCAGAAATCTTAGATGGTAGTTTTACACAAAAATAAGAAAAACTACCTCATTAGGGAAGTTTGGTTCCAAAAAAACTGTTTACATCCAGCAACTGAGCAGACATGAAATGGCACTGAGTGCACTTTGCACTGTATATGCTAGTTACAATATCCTAATTGGCACAAGGATATCTTTTACAGTAAGACTAGGAGATTCTCCTGACAGCAATGATTTTTCCAGTGCTCTTGCCCATCCAACACTGGCTGCAACTGTGCTTAGAAACTCCCAAGACATGACACAAAATAAATGTTGTATGCTGCAGACAGTACTTTCTCATAAAACATTAAAAACTTACAGGCTTACTACTAAGCCCTGCAAGTTATAAGGAATTACAGTTCACTGCCATTAACACTAAAGAAAGGACACCTTTCACCAACTTCAAGCTATTTAGTCCTGGCAACCAGGTCCATTCAGTGAAGAGGCTATTATTCTGTGCCTAATCACAGAACAGACAAAGATTCCCCCTCAGCAGGCAGATAAAAGGGATAGGCTATCATCCGTAACTACATAATGTCTCTGACTGAAAGCAGTCATCCTGAATTTTTTCCATGCTTGATCACCTTCAGAATAACCTTAAGGATGCCCAGGGAAGACATAACAGCAACCTTCTTCAGTTAGTCTTCTCAGTGGGTTGAGACCATGACTCTCCCTGCTTTCCAGGTACAGTAAGTGAACACCTGCATGAAACTATCCTCCAACTGTCAGAAGCCGAGCACCTCTGGCCATTTCTTTTGAGAATATGCTTGAGCCAACACCACCACTGACAGCACCAGTCCTACCTTTGATCCAAACCATTACCTGCCTTCGCCAAAGCAAAGCTTTATGTGGCTATGAAGACTAAGGGAACTGAAACTGACTGAAGCCAGCCCAGCCAAGAAGAAACAAACATCTCTGTTTACATTTTGTTCGCCTTTTATATATATAGACACACACGGAGACAAGCAGAGGGTTTTGTCTCTTATCAGCCTTCCCCCTTCAATCCAGCTCTCAGTTCCAGTTCTATTTCAGTCTGTGTACATAATTTTAAAGCACTATTTGAGCAATTAACAAAACTGAAGTGATATTATAGCTTGTAGAACAAGATGCTGTACTTTGTTTTAGCAGAAAAATTACAGAACTTGTCTCTTTGGAGAGACCTATAACATGCCTCCAGATAGCAATTCAGAACAGGAATGCAGTATGAATTATGAATCAAGTCCTGGAGAAGCCCTTCTCAATTATAAGCAGAGATTAAAGAGACCTGCACCAATTACAGTGTTCTAAACTTATCTGGTGTGAATCTCATTCCATTTCTAGTAGCAGCTTACCATGCTGCTATTTACAGTTACATGTCTGAGCTCTAATGCAGCGATTTAAGTCCTGGGTTACAAAATATTTGACAAGTTTAAAAATCTAAAACCAGGCAATCAACATTACTCACTACAGAGCAGAATCAGCAGAAAATTTATGCTTTGCTGATGTGATGGAATCTTTTCTCTAAGGTACTTAAAAATCTTTATAAAGCTACAATTTCAGACTAAACATTAGTCTTATTTGCATATAAAGTACTACTGTTCATAATTCTCATTCCCCTGAAAATATCCCCAGAAGCTGGATAGGATATTTACTTTAAAACTTAGTAAGCTGATCCATCTGATCTTCACAAGTCTAACTTAGAAATATCACACAACAGTTTTATGTGCATTGTGGTTGCAAGTATCTTTTGTTATTTAACATTGTACATTTGGTTTACTAGAGCATTGTTTGAAAACACATGATACACTCATAACACAAAATTTCAACCAGAAACCTACAGTAGCCTGGTTAAAGATATGAGAGTTTTAGGCCTGAAATAATGCTGATTGTGTAAAGATGATCACATTTAGATTCAAAACGTGTTTCAGGTCTGGTACATCTGCTTTAACAAAGCCATCTGTAAGCAGTTACAGTAAAGACTGTATAGATAATAGAGTATGTATTTCAATACTCAGTGACAAATTGTTTTTAACAGTAATTTCTGCGATGTGGCTACAAGAGAAAGTTTTAAGCAAGACAGATTATCATACTTCCCAGATAGTCTGGTTATTTTCCCATTTTAAAAAGAGTTTTAATCTACCCCCAGAAGTTAAATTTTTAATTTTCAGTTTCTTTGAACATTTTGCTCAGCTGTTCAACTAGTGCTACTAGCTCAGGGTTTCCCCCAAGTGATTCAATTTGCTTATAGGCTTCAGATTCAAGCTCTTTCAATGTATTCCGGGTGTACTCAAAGGAACCCACATTTTCAAGGTAATGTACACAGTATTTTTTTATGTCTATGTTTTCTGTCCTTTGACGTAAAATGTTTTGCACCTGAGTACTTTCAGGTCTTGACCAAATTGCATGAATGGTTGGAAATGAGAACTTGCCCTCAGTTAAGTCTTCACAAAAACTCTTGTTTTCACTATATTCTTTGGAGTGCAAGTTGGCATAGTCATCTCTTATTTGGAAGAAGAGGCCAAGCGTGTTAAGAAGTGGCTTTAAGTCTTTTTTATAACTTGAGAACAGCTGCATGAGGCCTACGGCTAATCCAAAGAGACCACCCGTCTTCTGCAGTACCATAGCTTTATATTCAGCTTCTGTAGGACAGGTATAAGTATCCCGCCAGTAAATATCCAAGCCTTGTCCTTTATGGAGTTCCAGAAGTTGACGAGTAAAAACTTTAACAGCATCTGGATGATCAAGGGTTAAAACCTTCTCTAAGCCAAGGAAATACACGTAATTAGCACAGTTGATTACAGATGGAATTCCATAGATACTGTGTGCCACTGGGAAGCCCCGTCGTAGCTTTGAGTTGTCTTCAATATCATCAACAAGTAGGCTTGCATTGTGCAACATCTCTGTCACTTCGATGATAACCTATTACAAGAAGAGAAAATTATTAAGTTTCCCAGTGTAATTTAACCTCCAGTTTTGCAAGACCTTATTTAAAATAGACAAGGCTTTAAAGGATGATACTCTATCACTGAGGTTGTCCTTTAGACCACTTGCTTTTACTATTAATACAGATTTATGATTCTCTTCATCAGCAAGTTTTCTGTAAGTCCTGGATCATGTGGTCTGTCTTTCGTGTAATGTTTTCAGATTCAAAGCGAACTTACTCTCTGAAGTGTTTCCATTTGCATGCTCCTCTTCATTGTTGCTACAGTTCTAAATTAGCCATGGTCTAGGAGTCATGCAGTAACTGTTATTAGAAACACGAATAGAGGAAAAGAAAAGCAACACAATGTTGTGACAAGTTTAGATTCACTAACCTGAGATCTCCCAAAGTCAGTCCTTGAGAGTGTCGGGTATCATCCATTAACACATTTGTCTCATTAAACCTTGTTTTGGTAAGTGGAAAGAGTTCATCTTTCTTTCCCCACACTTTGTTGTTTTCAGTACTGAGCTCTTAAAAGGACAGACTATTCTCTCTGAAAAATCATTTGGAAAATTCTTGGCAAAAAGACAACAGCTACAACTTCTTTTGGGAAGCTTCCTACACACTTATTACTTGTTACTAGGTAGAGTGAAATCATATACCACCTGAGGTATGCAATAAACTGTTCAGAACATCAAGCTTGTGGCTGACTACATTTGATTAAAAGTGAACCTTAACAATTCCAAAGCAGGACAATTCAACAAGAAAAGAGTTTTAACAATATATACTGTGTTTATTGCACAGCCACTATGCAAGGAACAGGTATATTCAGCACCTGCTTAAACGGAAATAAGTTTAAGCATGTAAAACTGTATACTGTATAACTCACTGGAAAACACATCCGATTAAGATATTATTTTAAAGCTAGTGAATCAATTACACTTGCTAGCTAAAAACATTGCACTCAGTCAACATTCATCAAAACAATTGTTTCTAGAAAATATTAAGGCCACCATTAAATAGTAGCAAGTACCTAGTGTGGTTCTGTCTGGTGGATGCTGTAGGAAAAAGCAAGAGGGACTTCGTTGCAAGCATTTTCTTGAACAGCAAGTCACCTAGTGTTCAGTGACCACTGTCCCAAAGATTAAAACCCGAAACCCAGCAATCTAATTGTTTGTCCAAGATATGACTACAAGAACAAGCTACTTAAGAAGCATTAATGACTCGCCTACCAGTTAGAAGTGAGCCCTACTCTGACCTGTAAAGATATGTTGTTGCCCATTGACTTTAAAATCAGATGATAAAGTACTTACTGCAAGCAACTTTGCATACCTGTTTGTCTGAATATTCTTTTGGTCCATTATGTCATTCTCAGTACCATCAGGAAAGTTTCCCTGTATTCTGTGAATTCCTTGGATAAGCCTATTCTAGCATTTCTCTTGCTAACCTATTTCATATCAGTGTCAGTTTCATGAACTTTTGCAGCTTCTACATATTTAAGGTTTAATTGAAATAGTGCTTCATAACTTAATTCAAACACAGTCATCTTGTGAACTTAAGACAGTGTCACAAATGCTTCAAAGGTGAAAGTAAGGTGCAAAAAAGTTCAGACAGCAGAAAAAGCTTATTTTAGGAGACATCAGGAAGTAGCCTGAGGAAATGAAAAGACTACTCTTTGCAATGAAAGCTGAAGAACCAGGACAGAGTGTTATGCTTTCTTACAACCTAAGCCTATCAAATCAGTGGCTTGCTGCCCCATCACTCCAACACACAGACTTCTACCTCCTTATCTACAATAGCTTCAAAATTTGCTTGGCCCTGTATAGGCCATTCAGCGCCACCTTAGAAGAAAGTTCATCTGACAAACCAGTGTTCTCCAATTCAACAACTGAAGTGCCTCAGTGCAGCATCAGATGATTATTAGAGATGCAGTAAGGGCGGGGGGCAGAAATGAGACAATTTGGCTGGAAAAAAGTGAAATGCTGCCAGCCAATAGTAAAATCAACTACTAAGAACAGTATCCTCAACTGTATTCATCTAAATAAACTACATAAAGACAAATGATCTAAGGTTAAAAAAAAGTCCTATAAGGAGAACCAAAATTCAGATTTTTAATAAAAGAAATCCAAATAGCTGGAAGGGAATCAGGCTGCTAGACAACTGGTACGTCTTAAGAAGATCATAAAAGATGGACTAGAGGTGGTCCTGCAGACCTCAACAACTTTATTAAAATTAGTATAAGTATGCACAAAAGCAGTGTTAGTTGTGGCAGCATGCAGATTAAAAGATGACAGGGTCTTGTTTTTGTCCTCAAATGACCTGAAGAATAAAAATAAGCTACTTGCGATGGAAGTTTAATAAGTGGTAAAGGAAACATTAAAGCATCAGTTTTCTTCATGAAGATAACCAGAAAGAGTGGTCTAAGTTTTGAATAATGGTTACATGATTTTCAGTGTAAAAGTGATAGGTAGAACTGGTAACTTCTGCTTACAGAGGCACTGCAGCTTTAGTTTACTATAGTACATGAGAGAAGATGGACCTGTACTGTCATTGTTGCCCTTTTGCTGAGCACCCAGACTGCAGCATAAGAAATCCCAATTGGACATAATGGAAGAGTTTGTTATCATGGAAGGGGTTCAGCATGGGAAGACAGGCCCAGAGAGGCTGCAGAATCTACATCCTCCACTTTTCAGAACCCAGCAAGGCCCCAGAAGCCTCAGGTAGCTACAGAGCAAGCCCTGCTTTAAGCAGGGGTTTGTCCTAGACAACTTCCAGAGGCTTCTTCCAGTTTGAATTCTGATCTATGATATTAGACTAAACCCATGCATACAATACACAGGTTACTATAGAATACATTTTATTTGAATATGTAGCTGAGCACAGAGGGTAAGAAGTGTCTAGCTGGAAGGCAGAATGAATCTGGCTAAAAAGTTATATAGACAGGTTGGAAAATAGAAGAGTTACTAGCCGATTAATACAGCCTCTTCCTTCATTGTTTAAATCACACCATTTTGCTACTTGAGGACTATGAAGTGCCACTCTTAAGCCACCCTAAAGAGGGCTCCTTCACAAACTCTGAGGGTACTTCTGCCTACAATTAGTGAAATTAACTAGAGACCAGCTGGGTAAGAGTCAAAAACCATAACTGGTTATTTTAATTCCTTACATTGTCTTGGATACAGAGCATCTTTTGCACCCTCAACATGCAGTTTGGCAAAACTGTAGCCTAACCACCAGGATAATTTTTCATTTGACAAGCCACTGTGTTTAAATACACAGCCGTACATCTTGCACAGATTTGTCCAACAGAAAAGCAAAAGGAAAAGAGAATGTCTAAGTCTACTGCTTCTCCTTAGGGAGTAAGGACTCTAGACTGTGTAAGACCACCACAGTTTTAGGTCCAGAACAAGGAGCGGTTTATAAAGTTGATTCGACTGCTGTCTTTAATATTCTTGTATCAAAATCGTAACATTTTATTTGCAACCACTATATTTGTGTAGTTTATAAGGTGACTGTCTAGCCTTTTTCAGAAGTCATTGAAAACTCAGTGTTAATAACTGAGTTGTGTTAAGTGGGTAACAACAGTAGCTGCTCATCTACAACTTAAAAGGTTGAGCGCACTTGGACAGAAGTAACTATTCTACGTGGGACAAGTCACGGAAGTAATTTCTTTCATGTTATATCACAGTCAAAGCTTTGCACTGAAGTTGTTTTCTTGATAGTTTACTTCAATATATTCAGAAACTAGTGCATTTAAGATTTCTGTTCATTTATGCTAGGTGAGAGAATCATCTGTTATTGGTAGTCTTGCAAAAAAGGTAACAGCCCTTTAAAAATAATTAGCCAGTACCTGTATTTTATCTTCTGGAACATTGAGCCAGTGATTAAAGGCCTGTGACAGTTTGGTTCTCACTTGCTTACCTACAATAGAAATGTTATAGGCATTTTTATATCAAAAAAGACCACAAAAAGTTCATTATTAGGGACAACAGTTTGTCTTAACAACTATAGCTGATTTGACACCAGTAAGCTGATCAGTGGGATCATGTGAAAGCAGAAAATGTATCCTAGTGCGTAGCTTGTTTCCTCATTGCATAAACATCACAATTACCAACAACTTCAGTTTTAAACATTTCACAGTAATATACAAAGCACATATTTACCGGTTTCTGTATTTAGTTTTGGCAGTTTCATTAGTAAGCAATCCAGAGTATGTCGGCAACCTGTACAGCTCGGCTTACTACTTTGGAAAGTAAGACCTAGTTTGCCAGGCATGTTGATTTTGTGTATGTAACAGATTAAGTTTTAATTATGGTTCATTATTAGTTGAATATATGGATATTTGTTGAATATCTCTCTCCATTTTTAGGTCTTTCTCCTGTAGCACTCTTCACTCACAACTGACAATTTGTAAAACAGAATAATAAAAATGGGTAGATTCACTTGCAGTGATATACCCTGGAGAAACTGGACTGAGGATTTTTTCTTTCTCTAGTGAAGTCACCACAAGGTAAGCAATGGCTTTGTGGTTTGGGCTCTGTAGCAATGGTGATAATCTTCCTCCCTGGCTCAAAGGGCTTCAATTTTTGTCTTGGTTCTCAAAGATTTCCACTGCTTCCCATCACCACCATTTTTTCATTTGCATTAGAAAAGACTAATTAAAAGGTGTTTCTCCCCCCGCCCAACAGCTTTGTCCTCTGGCTCTGTCCTGTATGAAAGGGCACTCTTACCTGGACATACACTATCATTGGCTTGTGTTCTCCATTTTTGTCTTCTGTGCTTCACTTTTAAACACTAATAGCTTTCTGCAGGAGGGAGAGATTGTTTTGCCTCTCAAATAACAGGACAGATATTTTAAGCTGCCCGTGGCAGGCTTGCTTTCTATCAGAAGAGTACATACCTGGTTCTAAATTATTTTTTTAAAACCTGTATTTAAATAATTTGCTGCCTTAGAAGTTCACTGTTTTAACACAGGTAACCAGAGCTCAAATTTGAATACAAAATTAGAGTAGTGCCCAAGAGTTTAGAAGCCTCCTACATAAACTAAGCATCACCACTAATTCTTGAATAGACCTTCTTCTGACAACATCTCCTGCAGATACCGAGGATTTGAAACACTTCAGACACTCAGACATCCCCCCCCTTTTCCCCCATGTGGTTAGATCAGATTTTGGCCAGATTGTCCCCCTGATCTGACTTGTTCACACTTGTGACCACTAGGACTGCACAAGGGAGGGTCAAAATGCCCTGCATCAGAGGTTCAATATTTAATTTTAAAATAATTGCATGGGTTAACTGAGGAGAAAAAATTGCTCAAAAATCTTGAGAATAACCATTACAAACATCTGCCAAACTGTATGACTTGCCAGTTAAATATTAACAAATATTTCTGTACATCCATAAAGAAAACTACGCAGAGATAATACTAAGGAAGTATACCTTATCTGCAGCTGTTTATTCACTTCTAAGTTACATTGATACAGACAAAACCTACTTGTCTATATTAGGCAGCTAATTCTGTTTTTCTGAATGTGCTTCCTAGAAAATATGCTTACGGAATGCTGGATGTTCAGCAACAAGTGTTACTTCATCATGAGGAACATGACTACTAGCGCACACTCTAAATGGATTATTAACATGCACAGTGGATTTAGCCACTCCAGTTCCTTAGTACAGACAGCATTTGAATTGTTAGACTTGTCTATCTTGACTGGCAAGGCTGTCTAGACACTGACTATTCAAGGAAAATCCACTATCTGTATAGTGAAACATTCATTTTTCCTTTTATAGGTTCAGATTTGCTTATGTGAGCACTTTTAAAGGAACATTATTGCCACATAAATGCTATTTTATCTTACAGAATCATAGAATCATTAAGGTTGGAAAAGACCTCCAAGATCATCTAGTCCAACCAGCAACTCAACACCACCATGCCTAGTAAACCANTCTGATATGATCCAGGATGCTGTTGGCCACCTGGGCACACTGCTGGCTCATATTCAGCTGGCCGTCAACCAGCACCCCCAGGTCCTTTTCTGCCAGGCAGCTTTCCAGCCACTCTTCCGCAAGCCTGTAGCGTTGCATGGGGTTGTTGTGACCCAAATACAGGACTTCTTATTCTGAAGTCAATCCTACCCAGTGTATGTGATATCACAGCAATTTTCTGTATGCATGTTTTTTGCCTACAGCCATACTATGATGGCAAAAAAACAAAGCCTAGAAGCCTCAAAAGCCTAGAAGCAGAAGCTTCCATTCCTTGTCACACCACTCATCTCCCCAAACTATACAACAATCCAGGGACACTAGGACAAAATTAAAAGGAGTAAAACTTAACACTGGGAGAACTATCTGGTTTGTTCCCTGTCACATATCACTGCTATGTTAATTATTCTAGGCAGGCTATTGTAAAACTGGAGAATGTAGAGGTCTAACTTCCAAAATTAGAAGCTCTATCTACTGTAGAGAGCTATACTAGTAGACATTACTGCACCAAGCTTTTATCAAAGTTATGCTAAATGCATGCGGTTTGGTCTGCCTAAGATCCTAATATTACCCAAATCAAACAGCAACTATGGAAAGCTTTTCTCCTTACTAACCCTGGGTGGAAAAGGTGACAAAATATTCAGAACATAACAGATTCACTCTGAGAAAACTTCTTCTACAGATAAGAACATAAACCCCTTATCCTTGAAACAAAGATCAAGTTAGATTAAATATGTTGCACTGAGGACAATCCCTCCCACCTCTTTAGACAGACAAGATGCTTCTCTAAACAAACAACAACAATGAAAAAAATCAGACTTACTCTCTCTATACACAATTGTTCTTATGACAGGGTGCAGACCCAAAACCCACAGACCTGCAGCTCTGGACAGGCTCCTGATTACTGTTTATTCACTCTTGCTGCATTAAAGTGACCACAAACTACACCCTTAGGGCAGCACCCCACTTACACCAAGGGTACATTAAAGGCCTAGAACAGCATGGGAAAGAGCAGCAAGCCCTCATTAGAGCCTCTCTAACCTAATTCAACTCATTACCCCAGCAGAAAACTGTCTGCTTTTTGCTAGGTTAGCTTTCTGCCAGCTTTATGTACTGAGTCAGCTTATGAAGTGGGCCTGCCAGTGTTAGTGCAGGGTAGAGCAGGAGAGGCTGAGATCCCGGGGAAGGGGGCACTGCCCTTCTGGAGGAAGCAAGCTACAATGGCTCAGCTATATGGTACACTTTCATGTTTAGCTCTGTCCTCTGACTGATTTGGGCTATATGGATAAATTCCCGAAGCAGACCTCCCTACACAGCTAAAAAACACAGCCAGCATAAGGGAACTTCAGGAAGACAAGCAAAGAGAGCAGGCCCATACACTCTTAAACCTGGGCAGTCACTTTTGACAGACAGAGGTCACTATAGACTTGTCTATTTTAACTCCCCTGTTCAAATTAGGGTTAGCTAGTCCAGGCTCGTGATCCTGATTGCCTTGTTCCCTCAGATCTCAGGATCCTGAATGCCACTATCCCATGGTCACCGTAGCCAAGGTTTCTTCCAGTCTTCACATCCTAACCAATTCTTCCTTGTTTCTAAGTGTGAGGTCCAGCATAATGCCTTCCTTCATCAGCTCCTTGATCACTAGCAAGTGGTCATCAATGCATTCCAGAAACCTCCTGGATTGTCTATGCCCTGCTGTGTTCCTTCTTCTGCCAGATACTGAGGTAGCTGAAGTCTCTCATGAGGACCAGGGCCTGTGAATATGAGGCATCTTTCAGTTGTCTGAAGGCCTCATCTACTTCTTCCTGCTCAGGTGGTCTATAGCAAAGACTCACTATAGTGTCACCCCAATTGATCTGCCCTTTAATCTTAACCCATAAGCTCTCAACAGGCTTATCACCTGACTGAAGGCAGAGCTCCATGCAGTTAAGCTGCTCATTCACATAAAAGGCAACTTCCACTCCTTGCTATTCCAGACTGCCTTCCTAGACAGTTCATATCCATCCATTACAGCACTCCAGCTGTGCGAGCTATCCCACATCAGATACCCCAATAAAACTACAGCCCTGCAACATGCACACCTCTAACTCCTGTTTATTCCCCATGCTGTATGCATTTGTGCAGAGGCACTTCAGAGAGGCAACCAGTCCTGCAGATTCCCCAGAAAAAGTGTGAGAGCTTCCCCCATCATGTTGCCCCATTCATACTTCCTTGTTTGAGTGTATACACCTGAGATGGGCTGCCTTCAGCTCTGCTCTGTTGATTACAAGGTGTCTTTTATCCACATCAGCCTACACCCTTCGTTTGCAAGTTCACTGTTTCCTTACTTGATTGTGGCTAGTCATTCCCCTCTATTGTAATTTCTAGTTTAAGTCCCTTCTCACCAGGTTGCTCAGCCTGTTGGCAGAGACACTTTTGCCCTGACTTGGGTAGGTGGATGCTATCTCTTCCTGGTAGTCCTTGATCTACAAAGGGAGTCCCATGGTCATAAAACCCAAATCTCTGCCCAAATCAAAACCCAAATCAAGATCAGCTGTGCAGCTAACTAGCTGTTCACAGGCAGGATCTGTCTGTTCCTTTTGATGGTGAGGGGAAAGGGGTTGAGGATCATGGAGAAAAGCCACCCGGCTTCCTGTGCCCTTGGCCCTCATTCCACAAGCCACAGTCATGCTTGATAAGCTCCAGGCATCCCCTTGCTATATCCATTAGTACTCAAGCAGAAGAGCTGCAGGGTTAAGTAGTATGAGGGTGAAACACATCTTGGCAGTCCCTCTGCAACATCCCTGATCAGGGCTACCCAGAAGCAGCAAGCCTCCCCAAGACAGCAGCCCACATGGAGGCCTCTGTCCCCCATGGGAGGCAGTCTCCCCACTACTATCACTTGCTGCTGCCACCAGGTGCTGGTCTGATGCTTTGCCGTATGCAGAGCTTCCAGCCATGCAGCTTCTGCCAGTGCACTGAACCTATTTGACAACTGCGCATCTGCTTGAGGAACATGAATCTTTCATCTGGTGCCAGAAGCCATCAGCTCCCAGCCTTCACCACTGTGGGAGTTTCCATTTCCCAACCTGATATACACAGACTGTTCCTGCCCCTCCTTCAATATACCTGGCGGTTTCAGGCTCTTGGACCTACAGGGTTTTGCTCTTTTGTTATTTCTGACACTGTGCAGCCTGCTGACTCCCTTCCACTGCTCCCTTGCTTGGTGACACACGTTTTCCACCACTGCACACTTTTTAGGGGCAGTGACATCACTTTCTTCTGGCTCAGTGGGTGTCCCCAGGCATCCCTGCAGCTCAGAACCTGGAGAGCTGCAGCCTTACTCAGGAATCTGGCCCATGTTGAAGCCTCTGATGTGCCAAGTGTAGTTGTGCCAATGGCAGGGATCACGTAGTACTTAACTCCTTCACCAAGCCAGTCAACAACCCAGCAGAAAACCCCAAAAGACAAAAGCCAGTCTTGATTGTTTAGCTCACTAAACAAGCTCAGGAAAGGCTGCAGCCAAGACCAGAGCAATGCACATTAAAGGGAAGATGCAGTCATGAAAGGGATCAGAATCTATCCCTTTCAATAGCAAGCTGTTGACCATACCACTTTTACTGAAACTCCATATACTCCTTAGTGCTACAAAAAACAGTTACTGCTGTTTACTCAGCCACTCAGAGGTAGGAGATTCATTATCTGTGTGAATCAAGCCATTTTTGAGACAAACCACAATGGAATTTGTGAAACTTAAGCCTGTTTATTGCACTTTTGTTACGAGACTAAAGGACAGAATACTAGATTAAGCAGAACACTGTTAGAATTAGTATGGCAATGTTCTACTACAATGAGATTTTACAACGTACTCCAAAGCACTAAATTCTGCTAGCGAAAGAATAAATATTAATTACCATACTAGCAGTTAAAATAGCAACATAGTAGAAAAGCCCTTAAGCCTAGTAGTTTATCCTAGTGCTCTTAAAGCCAAAGAAATAGAAAATAGAAAAGCTTAGTTTAAGTATCACCTCCAAACTGTTACCATTAAAAGTCCTACTTCATTAATGGGAATCAGAGTAGTCAAATTCCTCTTGTGTTGAGGGATTAATCCTTAGCAGTTATAAAAATTTGTGTTCCTTCACTACAGACAACATTAGCAGGCACCTATTTTTTTCCCCCAAACAGCCTCAATACTGTTACACAATCCCTTTTTATATAAACAAAGTTTGATCTATATCTAAATTCATTCAAGTTCTCATACTAAACCATTTGGAGAGTTTTTTAACTAGTCTTAAATGACAAGCAACTGGATAATTGTAGGGCTATAAGTGTGCATATTTGATGCTCAGCCAAGCTTTCTGCAAAAGCCCCTCAGAGCTCAAACTGATCCAGCACAAAACCAGCTCCTTGTCCCAGCTCACTAACAAGAGAAGATAAACCAGGCAATTTTTTAACAGGTTAGGTAATTGATACTACATAATCATTTGGTTCGCAATCGAGAACTGTCACACCTCTAAGCAGGAGAATACTGCCAGAAGCATAAAGACAACAGAATAAAACCACCTCTTTCAGCAAGAGCTTGTTAGATTAGCTCAGGCATCTCATTCAGGCTCCACCCTAATTATGAACAGCTAGCATATGCCCAATTTTTCCCCCTCACCAAGCACTGGTGCTCATACCGATTCCAAGGTTCACACAAGTAACTGGCTCCTACTGATCTGTAGTTGGCATAGCTGACTTTGGGCAAAGCCACAGTGTGTCAGAAACTGTACATATCCACCTACATGATTGGGAACCCTCCCTGCTTTCACCTGTTATTCAGTACAAGCTTCCCACAGGTACACCACTTTTACCTGCCTAGTTTAAGAGAATTCTTCCCTTCTGAATCACACCACCATTTCTGCATAAAGAGAAGTGTATCTTGTCTCTCACCTTCTCCAAAACATAAACTAGATTAACAAGAGATCACCACTTTCAAGTGGGCAATCAGATTTACGATACTTTAGCAGGATAAATATAAAATGCTTGCACTGTCAGTTAAGTGTAACATTCTATAAACCATCAGTATAGAGTGATCAGGGTTGAACTCACAACAAAGTATAGGAATTTAGCCACAGGAGTCAAGGTGAGAAGGTTATGTGTATATCCTAGATGCATCATTTAAAGTGAAAACTAACTGAAGAGCTGCTACTCAAGCACTTTTGCCTATGGAAACTTTTTTTAACATTTTGTGTCTGTTGTATATTCGCTACTAGGAAGCTGAGCTTTTTTTGCTGGTACCTACAATACCTTAAAAAAAATCATTAACAGCTAAAGATGCAGAGGTGTTACAATATATTTTGATTACATGAGATAATCTAACCAAACAAAAAGCACATGTAAAAGATGGTACTGGAGAAAAGTAGATTTCTTCAGAACCAGCTCTTAGAAAGCTCTCTGGAATATTGTAGACCCATTCTCAAGGTAGTTCTCCAGCAAAATCAGCACCCAGTTGAACATAGCCAAATGGAACATACTGTGAGGAAATGGGAAATGAACTTTCTGGCATTAAAATGGCACATTGCTGCCAAATTCTTTCTTTTTCTTATTTTTCAACTCAAGTAGTGTTAACTGCCAAGTCAAATGAAATCACTAACGTAGATAAGACAATCCTGGATATTTGTAGAGATGAATAACAAAATTCATTATACACAGGTATAATGAATCAGGAACCACAGGACCTTCCCTGCTGACATAACAGGTCTTGTTGCAAATGTACAAAAGCCACTTAGTACTCTGCCTGTGATCCATTAGACTACTTGTCTAGACAGAAGGTCTTCTGTCCCAGTCAGATATAATTTTGGTCAGAATTGTTTTCCTTAGTATTTGCCATATTTTGTATCTTCCTTAACTCCACCGGTATGCAATATAAGTTGGACATAAGGCAATGGTGCAATAGTTCCAATGACAAAGTAGTTCTGCCACTATTTTTACAAAGTTAGTCACTTTGAGAGCTTGTATGGCCTTCCTTACACTTTAGGTGTACAAGTAAAAGCCACTGCAAACAAGCTTACTGTTTAGACAGCAAAGAGGCTTCCAAGAAGCATATGAATACAGTAGTTCTCTATCAAACTGCCTCCTGAGTTCTGCTAAAATAGGTACTCTTCAAGACTGAAAGCTTCATTTCGATGTGCTGCTAGTGACCTGATACCACACAGGGACTGGTTGATCCTCTGGCAAGTGAAGCAAGCCAGGGACAGCCAAAATGGGCCATAAGAATGCCTGGCTCTACACATACCAGGGAGAAGAAATTACACAAAAGCAGCAGGCTATTTGAAAAAAAAAAAAAAAAAAAGTCCAAAACAAAAACCCCCCCCC
>VZTL01030548.1:0-12705 GCA_013400535.1 Scopus umbretta
TTTTTTTTGGTTTTGTTTTTAACTGCTGGAGGTCCTTTTTTCCCTTGAGTAGGCCCTCTATGGGACATGTAGTAAATAACTGCTGTCCCTCAGCATCATTATTTGATTCTTCAGAAGACTTATTTTAAGCAGCTTAAGTGCTAAGTTTAGCCTTAAAGACTTAAGGCTCTATCTACCCTAGACTAGCTCTGAGGCCTCAGAATACTTTCTGCTCTGAAATGTATCTCTAAACATTGATGCCTAAGGTTTTTATTTCAAGGCTTTCCAAAGCAGGGCTGCACTGGCAGCACAAGAGCATCCTCCACCAACAATGTACCACTGAGTCTTGTTTGCTGGCTGAGGCAAAGTCACCAGTAAGAAATTCCAGGGCATCAAATTTATGTTCTTTATGGTAGTAAACGAACTGTCTCCAAGTGATTTTGAATAAATGCTATTTAGAGCAAGGTCAGTTGGAGCAACTGCCAAATTAGCACCAACTCCTTTTCACATTGCTCATAGGGAGTAAACAGTTATCAACGCTTGTTTGGCTCAGCAGCAATGGTGCCAAAGCTTCAGCCACGTTGGCAGTCTGCCCTGCTTTCTTGGGGGGAGCTGACAGTTTCACTTGCTCTGTCCACAGCTCATCAGTGATGGCAGCGTGGTGTATGCAGAAGCCCTCTGGGACCATGTCACGATGGATGACCAAGAGCTGGGATTCAAGGCTGGCGATGTCATTGAAGTAATGGATGCTACCAACAAGGAGTGGTGGTGGGGGAGGATTCTGGACAGCGAAGGCTGGTTTCCTGCCAGCTTTGTACGGGTAAGAGCTTGATGTTTCTTTATGCCTCTCCATTAGCACCAAGTGTTTGTTCTGTTCCTTCAGGTTTAGTGTTCTGTAGTGACTCCGGAGCACTTTCACTGCTAGAGATAGTCAGTTCAACATGTCTTGTTACTATTCGTCTGCACATGGCTACAGTATATAGGGCCCTCCCAGCTGAGCTGCCACCAGTGTGGAAAAGTCCCTCCTTACGTGAGTAAATCTGGGCAAGGGCGGTTCAGTTCCAGACTCCGGATATCCGCTGAGCTGCACCAGCTGGGGAGCTGCCCTGCATGGTGGTTTGCAGCCTGGGCTCCTGCTTACCTGTATGTGTATTGACTCGTTTGTCTCCAAGCACACAGCATCTCCTTCAGGAGTGAGCAACAAATACTCTCCTAGAGGAATCCCAGATGCAGCTGGCAGGGGTCTTCAGTCTAGCGTCCACTTCGGACAGCATGGATAAGCATGGCACCAAATTTAGCTTTCTCCATCTGATGCTGGGTCCAGTGCAATGCCACATCCCAAAATATGCAACCACCTGACTCGCACACGGACCTTCTTTTAGCCCTGCATTTTTAAAAACATTGGGCTGCTGGGCTACCACACAGCACTGTATTCCAGGCATTTAAAAATGGAGCAGAAAAATGCAAAAAATGTCTTGGAGGTCATGTGGGACAACTGATGAGGGGGGAGATATGAAGCACTTGACCCTTTTGGGCCAGGGCTCTCCCCCAGTGCCAGCTACAAAGACCATCTATAAATAGCTATATGGAACAGCCCAGACAGTCCCAGGTGTATACTGCAGAGGTTGGATTAACTTCCAGCAGAGCATTCTTAAACACATCTGAATTCTCTGTGCAAGTGGGGGGTAAAACAAGAGTCCTGCTTGGTACCTGCTGTGCACTCCTTTCCTGCTGTGAGGAGAAAGGCTTTTTTCCTTTCTTTGGGCTGTGATGGGTGTGGATGCCGGACTCTGCTTTCACCACTTCAGGGCAGACTCCTCAGTACTGCAAAGGTGCTTAAGGGCAGAGATTCTCAGCCCTTTAGCTCTCTTCAGATCACAAGTGACCCAAAACCAGCTGAAGCATGAAAAGAGGTGATACGAGGTGATCTCCTGTCTGTACCAAAAGTTCTTAGAGAAGTGGGGCAGATAGTGCTACAAAAGTTTTGAAATGCTTTGTTATAGATTGCAGGAGACAGTCTCAGCTGGATAACTATTATGAACCGTGGATGTTTTTGCAAGTAAAATTATTAGGACCAAACTCTCAGCACTGGTGGGGACAGAATTGCTTTTTTACAGTCAAAACACAGGCTTTTTTTTTTTTTTTTTCTTTGCTGTTACTGTAAGTTGAATGGTTGTCCTGGCTGGCAAAAACTTGTGACAGTATTTCAGGGGAAATAGCAGCAGTGCTAGCTGTTAGGGATGCAGCGTAACAAGTTCTTTTAGCAGAGTATTTACAGCACTTACTCAGCATCTGAGTGAAGATTTCCTGCTAATTATCACTGGGTCTCAATCTTACTGCTGGGAAGGCTGGTATGTTTGGGCACTTGGATAAATCTCCATGCCTCTCAGTTACTCCACGCAAGTTTCAGGCCAAGGTCTGAGTTTAAGACTAGCCAATGTTACTCTGCTCACAGTGAAGGAAAACCAGGATTGCGCATCTTGAGGGCTTCACCAGCTGTAAACAGCGAGTACATGTAATCTATGCCTATGCTGACAAGGGATGGGGATGCACTCTTTTTACACATAGATACATGTGTGTCAAGTGGTAAGTAATCCTGCCTAGGACAAACTACGTTAACAGTTTAAAGCAGTTCTGTGTCATTGTACTAAAAGTGCCTATAGTTCTGCACGTCGCTACTTCAGTGTTTTTCACTCCTCTGTGCTGAATTGTATACAAAATATTCCCATGGGCACTCCAAGAGCTGCAATACTACTACATGAAAGAAAGCTCCTAAGTGAAATGCACCGATAATTGCCTGCTATTAACTAAGGTACTTTGCTGTTGTTGACACTATAGACTCTGTAGGACGCGTGCTTACAGAACGCTGACGTTTTCTCTGCTCGTGCTGTGCTGCCATCTGACGGGCACTGTGAAGTAACCATGAGTTTCACACACAGCCCTGTAATGTAATGCCATTCCTTACCACATCATATGCCCACTGGCATCTGTATCTGCTTTATATTAATAATAAATTATCTTTAAATAATCTCGGGGAAGCAGATACTGAGGGGCCATCTGTTATTTATAGCATGAGAACAACAACAAAGCTATATAAAAAAGCAACTATTTACTGGTTTCCCCCCTTTTCTCCCTAAGCGTCCCCTCACAAGTACCTAAGCAGATTTCACTTGGTAAACCATTTCCCATCCTGATTTTGTATGTATTCTTCCTGGAGGACTCCATAGCATTCCTGTGACTTCTGTCCACGAGAGATGCCTACTTAAAACCACCCATGTCATGTAGTAGGAGCAGCTGTTGTGTGGCTTGAAAGTACCCTCCCCAAACTATTTAGCCCTAGCTTCTCCAAGAGGAAAATATGTTTACAAGTAATATACACGTAGCAGCCCTCTTCACTCCTTATCCTAGTTCAGTCTTTGTCTGCCATTCAGTCAACTGTCCCCAACTTCTTTTCCTTGGAAGAGCTGTGTTTAGCAATACAAATGGTGAACATCTTGTGTGTCTGGCACAGCTGCGAGTAAACCAGGATGAACCCATGGAAGATTATCCCCTGAAACTAGAGGGTGGCAAAGAGGACGACTCCAGTGGTGGCACCCGCCGCTTTGGGATGGGGCAGACCACCAAAGATCAAATGAGGACCAACGTCATCAATGAGATCATAAGCACAGAGAGAGACTACATCAAGCATCTGAAGGACATTTGTGAGGTAACGGAATAAAGGGGGAAGTAAATGTCAGAACTTGTCTGAAGGATGAGTATGTCCCCTTCTTCCCCAGAGAGTTACCTGAAGCAGGTAACATTTCTTTTCTGAAAATGAGACTGTATTTCCATCAGAGCCTGCTCTGCTAAACGGCACTGCATGCTCAGAAAACAGGAGACGATTCATTACAGCAATATCCCAAATGCTTCTATTTGAAGTACCCACTTGGGCTCTGGTTAAATGGAATTAATTCATTTCCCAAGCCAGAGAAAAGTAAATGTCTAGCATTGCTGCCCTCTTTAATACATGTTCTGAGGTAATATAATCAGCAACTCCAGCCTTCAGGCAAGTCATGCTCAGATCAAAGCAACTGGGGGATGTTCACCCAATTAGGTCTTTCACTTGCAAATATGCCAAGTATTGCGACACCTCTTCCAGAAAAGACATGCTGTCATATATGCTGGGGTAAATGAAGGTAGTTGAAAAGAGTTTTGCAGGAACACAGTTCCTTCACTGAGATGACACAAAAATGTAGTGCCTTCCAGGAGAGCCAGCTGGGGCAAAGCAGCAGACACTTACCAAACAAGCCTTTCCTCCTGCAGTGCCCCCCCATGTTCTTTGTGTCCCTTGAGTCAACCAGGCGTTTCCTAACACGAGCACCCAAACCAGATCTGCAACTGGATTTAATTGGCCTGAATCTATCAGTGGTCAGTACTGTGGTCAGAACACTCTATAGCCTGCAGACAGATAAAGGTGTTTTTAACAGGAGAGAAAGCAGCTCTGGGACTCCTCCAAGTGTGGATTGCAGTGATGTAACTGTGGCTTGGTTTCTATTTCTACCATGGTTTGGGTGGCATTAGAGGAAATAATAGCTAAAACACGGATGCACCTATGCAGGAAGGAGGTACGGGAACCTGGTGTACAACTGCCTACAGTCCACGGGGTTTTCAGTTGATAAGCAAAGGCCAGAGCAAATGCCCAGGAAGCTTTTCAATTTGGTTTCCTCCTAGGGTTACATTAAGCAGTGCCGCAAAAGAGCTGACATGTTTACAGAAGAACAGCTGAAGACAATCTTTGGGAATATTGAGGACATCTACAGGTGCCAGAAGAAATTTGTTAAAGCACTAGAGAAGAAATTCAACAAAGACCACCCACATTTGAGTGAGGTTGGCTCATGCTTCTTGGAATATGTAAGTGAATTTAACTTCATGGGAAAGGGGTCGCTGAGCAGGGATTAAGCCAGCGGATTTAGAAACTGGTCTGACAGAACTGAAGCTCTGTTTAAAAAAACCCACCCAATCAAATTAAACACCCCTCTCCCCCGTTCAACCACTACCCACCTCCCAGTCAAAGCAAACATTGTCTAGCTCTTGTGGCTGTGGAAAGAACATTTTCAAAGTGCCTCAGCTTCTGAGCACTACGCTCCCTGCCAGACCATGCTACTTTATGCAAAAATATAGAGAGATTCCAAAATCTCAAGCTGGACCCGAGTTTACAGCTATGGTATTTTCAGGTCAGCAACCGCTGATCTGGTCATTAAAAACATTCAGCTGAGTGCAGGCCAGAACACACGGAAATGTCTCGGTCTCTCGGATAAGCTGCATGTGCTGTAACTTGTAATATACCCTGCCCATCCCCTACTTTAGGTTGTTGGGCTTCAAAGTCTGTGGAGGATACAAATTGCCAAACAGCCCCATGTGATAAAGGAGAAAGACCTACACACACAGCAGTCTGAGCCAGGCCACCACCCTAAAGAACATGGACAGTAAATCGTTTCATTTCCCTTGCAGCAAACAGAGTTTCAGATATATTCTGAATACTGCAACAACCACCCCAATGCCTGCATGGAGCTGTCCCGCCTCACCAAAGTTAGCAAGTATGTCTACTTCTTCGAAGCCTGCCGCCTGCTGCAGAAGATGATCGACATCTCTCTGGATGGGTTTCTGCTGACTCCCGTCCAGAAAATCTGCAAATACCCACTGCAACTGGCTGAGCTGCTCAAATACACCAACCCCCAGCACAGGTAGGTCAGCACGCTGGGGACGGAAGGAGTGAGACTAGTCTCACAGCAATGGATTAATGCAGAATCATGTATTGAGGGCAGCTTGCCAAGAGCAGCCAATACTACAATCCTTCTATGTTACCTTGTAGAAACCAGGAAAAAAGTATTTTTTCTATCAAATACGTAATTTTCCATTCCAGTAGCACTAGGCTTTCTGGTCTGTTACAGACCTGGAGTTGCAAGGTCCACCTTATGAATGGTACTTTTCTATTTTATTTGGCCTGTATATCTGTGGTATCAGCACATACACACTTTGGAGTTACATGTTTCTGGCAGTGGTGTTGAAAACTTTGCCTCCAAAAATGCACTAGCAGAATACACCCCAAAATGTCCGTGTTACTACACCATAGCACATCAGGGCTGAGCGGTAGTCATGCGTTTTGCCCAGGGCTTCCCCAGCAGGAAGTCGTGGCCTACAGCAGTCAAGCCATGCACACTCAGTGCCTCTTCAGCACTAGCTCAAAAGCCTCCAAATCCATTGCTCCATTTCAGGGTGAAGGCACTGCCCTCAGCTCAAATAACTATGTCATTTAATCAAGCATCTGAAATAATTAGCTACAGAAATAACAAACGAAAAATCTGTATTAAAGGAAAGTATTGATAGTGGTCCATTGTGGCTTGACTTAATTTTACCTTCCTACTTACAGCACTGCTATTTCTCAGAACGGTTTTAAGCATGGCTTATTAAATCTATAAGCATGTTGTTCTGCAGCTGACCTCTTAACAGAAAGCTCCTTAATGCAGTACACAGATGTTTTGAAAATTGCGTTAGAGACAAGTTGTGCAGAACAGTTCCCTCCCAGCTACTCTAAACTCAGCAGAAGTAGCCGATGGCAGCAGATGGTGGTGGTGGAGGTGGAGGTGGTATAGCAGCTTCTGCCCTACCCTTCCAGATAAACCATCAGCTCCTATTTGAAATTAAGCCAGTTATTGCTGAACTGCCTTAACCTATGCATGACAGAAGCAGTCCCTGTACGAAAACAGTGGCATTATGAATATATTGCATTATGTTGCGGGGAAAAAAAAACCAACCCAAGGCTTGGAAAGCCCTGGAGATTCTTCCAGCAACACATATTTGCACCTCTGTGGCTGAATTTGATTGCTTAACCCCTTCCCTTCCACAAATTGGGCCTGCATTCGTTACAAGGCTATAATCTGTGCCTCGAAACCAGCATGTGTCTGAAAGCTGCCAACAGAAACACGTACCTCTGACTTCCAGTATAAAACAGCTGGGGTAACTGCAAGTAGAACTCATGTTTTCTGCTTTCCAGCCCTAGACCATTGTAGACTGTACTCCTTTGGAGTGTAGGTACAGTAACCACATCATGGTTATTTTGTCATGCAATAACCACCATTTTGTCATGCGTAACACCTCCACCCTACCCTAGGGATTTTAAAGATGTGGAAGCTGCCTTAAATGCCATGAAGAACGTTGCTCGGCTCATCAATGAGAGAAAGCGGCGGCTGGAGAACATTGACAAAATTGCACAGTGGCAGAGTTCAATAGAAGACTGGGAGGCAAGAGACTTACTTTCCCTATGAATTTTGAATGTCCTGTGTTGTCCCTCTTACCTCCCCCCAACAGCTTCTGCCTAAAGCAAGATCTTCATAAGGATTACTATCTATCTAGCCCTACCTCTGTGCTGCCCCCCCTTTATGGGTGGGGGTTTTTTATTTGAACAGATGTGAACTTTTAGTACAACTGAAAAGGTGTAGCACGTAACCCAGCTAGACCAGCTGCCTTTGCACATTCCCTGGGATTTTTGCTTCTCCATTTTCCTTGCAGAATAAAATTAGCATGTAAGTTGGTAAAATCCTAGTATTTTCCTCTTGCCCCCCATTTTATCTTGAGTGATTTCAAACTCTCAAGACAGGCAGAATTGCCCCTTAATGATGAATAAGCCACAATATTCTCGCAGAAAGGCAAACTCTGATAGAGTGGCAAAGGAAGCCAAGGTTCCCAGTAGACTCATTAAAAAAACCTGCTAAATAAAGAAACAAAACTACTAATTTTCTAAATCCTAGACTCAGTAATACCAGACCATCTCCCTCCCCCAAGGATGTCAGGCTAAATTCCTTGTGCCTCCTTTAATGTCAAGGATGGATCAGCTGCCCTGAGCAGCCTCCCTGGAACAGGAGATTTTTTCATTTAACACATTACCGCTCTTCCCAAATTCAGTTCCCATTCCCTGGGTGCCAAGGGCACAGTGTCTCCCTGATGTGACAAGGACCATCCTCCAGCTCAGAGGCTCCCTTTCATCCCCAGAGGAGAGTTTCATCAGCAGGAATTCAAGCCTCACAGGCCCCACAGCCAAGCTGAGGTTCTCCTATGAGACTATGGTCTTATTTCTTCTCCCCTATTTTCAGATGGCTGAGACCAACCTGTTCTTTGTGCTGTTCTCAGGGTGAAGATGTCCTAGTCAGAAGCTCAGAACTCATCTATTCTGGGGAATTAACCAAAATCTCCCACCCTCAAGCCAAGAGCCAACAGAGGATGTTCTTCCTCTTTGACCACCAGCTTGTCTGCTGCAAGAAGGTAACCTCACTAGCCAGGCACAAATGCTTTCTTCTACAATGCGAAAGAATTTGAGTGAACTCCTTCTCTACCCCTTTGTTTCCTCAATACTTACTGGCATCATATGTGCCTCTGGCACACAGATTTTTATGTGTATTCTTGGTAGTCTTTTCTCTGACATCCTGGTGTGTTCTGTGCACCTGACCAGCAGTAAGCTACAGGAACCAACTACTGGCCTAATTCTTATAGCAAGAGAGGAAAGCATTGCACTGCTTCTAGGGTTGGTGTATAGGTTTATTTTGTAGAACTCAAGTATGACCATTGTCACACATTTTCTTTTAAATATTTTTTTTTGTTTTTCAACTGCACTAGCATGTGAGATTGATATCATACTCAGAAGGTAACTGCAGCTTTGATGAAGAGCTGTGGGCCTTGACAGTCAGTAAGACCATATTAACATCATATCTCAGTCTGTAAGTACAGCCCATGCTATTTTTCACAAGTAATAGAAGAAATCTTCCTTTGTAGAGCAAATGAAAGGTATCTTCCACTGGAATTTCAGACTGAACATGCCAGTTTTTTCTGCATAATCCATGGCATAGAGGTAGTTCCAGGTAACTTAGGCACACAACCCACACTGTTTTATCACTACTCTCAAATTTACTTTTCATTGTCAACACAAAGCCCACAAAAGCTAATCAGCCTTTTTTTTGGCTTTCTAACTGGGACGGTACGATTCCAATACTTTTTTCTAACACTGGCTTAATGAGGATTTGGGATCACGTGTAAGAACACAAGCTTGCTTCTCATTCAGATCTCTTCAGGACAGCTGATATCCCACAATGACCCCACCACTCTAATAAACCATGCGATTCCCCTCGCTGCTAATGGTGTCAACAGGAGCTTAGCACTCGGCAATTCCATAGATTCAAATCTAGTACCAATTTTTTTTCTTGCAGGACTGTAATGACTACCAAGAAGATGAAAGTACTCCATCATATCAAAGAAAACAAATGTTTAAGGAAGGGACAGGAACAGTAGTATCTGTGTGAGTCTCTGTGATCTTTCTTACAGGACCTTCTGCGTCGGGACATCTTGTATTATAAGAGTCGGATCAACATGGATGATATGGAAATACTGGATATCGAAGATGGAAAGGATAAGGACTTCAATATCAGTGTGAAAAATGCATTTAAGTTGCATTGCCGAGACACTGAGGAAGTCCACTTATTCTGTGCAAAAAAGCCTGAGCAGAAACAGCGCTGGCTGAAGGCATTTGAGAATGAAAGGAGACAGGTTCAGCTCGACCAGGAGACGGGTATGGAAAGAGCAAAGCTGTGAGCAGTGTTTTTGGGGTGTGCCCCCCCCCCCCTTTCTTTTTTCAACCACCAGCCAATGCATAAGAGTGACCGGGGAAGCTAGTGCATGCTCCAGTCCAGCTCTGGGCTGCTGAGTCGCACACTCTGAATGAATCTGTGGAAATTGGAAGAAAAAAAATTACAAACCACTATGAGCAGACGCTGCAGTATGTTGTCAGGGAGGCTGATGTGTCTTCAGTGGAGTTCAGGCAGGGCTGACAAAACAGTCAGTACATTACATACAGCTTCCATTATTTCTCACTATAGTGCAAGTGCCCAGCTTGGCACTATCTACACAAAACATGTTCAGTCAAGGGCTCTCATTGCAAGAGAAGGCTTTCATTGCTTTGTCCAAATGCTGCTTCATTCAGACATGTGATCTAATGAGATTTGAACCACAACTGGGCTGGACAGTATGTGCCCCTTCCAGCTTTGGGCGTAATTTTAGCTGTGACCTCTCACCTCAAGCATTTTCCTACCCCTGTATTTCCCTTACTGTCTATGCCAGTGTCTTCCCATGACATATAAAATGACAACCTGCTGCTGACAAACTCTTATTTTTATCTTCAAGGTTTTTCAATCACAGAGGTGCAGAAAAAGCAGGCAATGCTGAATGCCAGCAAGCAGCACCATACTGGGAAGCCTAAGGGTGAGTCACACCTGAACATATAAATGCTGCTAAAACTGGAGGGTGGTTCTATGTTTACTATATGGGAATATTTTCAATGGAGTGGCATTAACTCTTGAGAGAGCCAGGTGGTGAGCTCCGATGTGACAATCTGCAGTATAGCTCCTGGCAGATTCAGACGGCTGGCACCAGGAAACTACTCCTAACTACAGGAGAGCTGCTTTGCACCTAATCGCTGAGCACTGTGCCACAAATCACAGTTACGTACAAGCAGGCAGCTTCTGTTCAAAGGCTAGTTCACAGCCTTGCCCTAGAAGCCAGGGTCTCCAAGCAGTATGGCATTCCCTTTGTAAAAAGACAAGATTAAGTTCTGTAGTAACCCCTATGACTGGGGATTGGACTCGATGATCTTAAAGGTCTTTTCCAACCTAAATGATTCTATGATGCAAAGAGGGTCCATAAAGGTCACTGCAGCAGGGACTATTCCTGCCTGGACAGTTGTGCCTGTGGAAGATGCTTTGAAACCTGCAATTTTGGGAGAGTGCTATGGGTAGGGATCATGCTCATTGACAGAGCTGTTTGTTAAAACTTTAAGTGACAAGGAAGATTTAGCAGCAGCCAGGGGAGTGCGAAGGCAAGCAACAGAAAGGAGGTTCCTGTGCCCACAGCACTGTCAGCTGAAGATTCCTGCTACCCCACTTTGTGATGCCACCACCCCTCTTTATATCCAGAGGAAGAGATGCCACTTGCTTTCCTCTGGACCCCCAGAGAGGCAACCGCTTCCTCGTGGTGGCACCAGCCAGCAGTTAAATCCCAGCCAAGCCTCCAGTAAGAAAGCTTGGCTAAATTTCAAAACAAGTCAGAGGAAAGATTTGGCTGCAAACAGAGGGAAGTTTGGAAGGCGGCCAGACCTCTGTACAGAGCAAAGCCCTAGGGGTGGAGCAGTAGAGGAGACCCCAGGAGCCAGCCCTGTCTACAGGCCAGGCACCAGCCACCGTGCCTCAGAAGTGCAACGCGGGAAGTTGTAACAGGCAACAGAGGCACATGCATGTCAGCTTCTCCCAAAACCACCAAAGTCACCAGTTAAGTTTGGCACTAACGATGAGCTACAGCTATTTAGCCCTGCTGTAGTGCTGACAGAACACCTGTCAGTTATGCTTTGCATTTCTGGGAACTCCCCAGCATCAGCTCTAATCCTAAAGAGCAGTATTGCCCTTAGCTTCAGCACAAGACAAACGCAACTCACGCCCTGCTGCTTGACCAGGGACTGGGCAGGGGGTGGGGGAGGGAGCTGTGCTCAGCTGACGTGCTTCGCCATCTCCTTCTCATCACAGCTGTCACCAGGCCATACTATGACTTTCTGATGCGTCAGAAGCATCCCACCCTGCCTACGACGCTCCCTCAGCAGCAAGTCTTCATGCTGGCAGAGCCCAAGCGCAAGCCCTCGAACTTCTGGCAGAACATCAGCAGGCTGACGCCCTTTCGGAAATAAGGGCAGCCCCGTGTTTGTGCCTAAACCCCTTCTGAGAAAGCACTTTATCTGTCAGTCCTGGGAGGTGGAGCCCAGGTTCTTCCAGTCCTTTCCTTGCAGAGGATGGCACATGTGCTCCTGCTTTCCCTATTTATTTTGCAGACTGACCGACCGCACGGGCTCTGAGGTGAGACACTGTGTGTGTGCTTGCACACGTGTGTGCATTTGTGCCAGTCCCATCAAGCCAGCCTTGCACAGCGCCCAAGAGGCAAACTTCCAGGAAAAGACCACAGAAGGGAGCCTGACACGTTTCGTCTGAGAGGATTTTGCCTGTCAGCTGGACTTTGACTCGCTCCTTCCCGCGGTGAACACTCCTGCTGTCTGGCAGCTGTCAGAGAAGGGATGGCAGTGATCCACCTGCCGGCTCCGTGTCCACTGACAGGCTCAGAACAACGGTTCGGAGTCACTGACACTATACCTTTTCCAGGGAGGGATAAACCCTTCTGCGCTCTGCCCGCCCCCACTCCCCACGTTTCTCAGAGACACGATCCTCCTACACACACACTTCTAACGAATTCAGTTAGCCTTTGCAGGCCCTCAGACAAGACAACAGTGAGTATTGCACTGTGACCTTTTTCTTTCCTTTAGTTCAACACCACTGATGAACTATATAGTACATTAAACTGTGCCAATCAACCTGCAGCATGAGCAAAGTTCAAGAATCTCTCTAGTGGGTTTGAGTTACGCAAGTTAGAAAAAATGTGCCTAATTAATACCAGACTCAATTCCTTAGATTCTTGTCTCTCCATCATTCTGCCATATTTCCTGGCCAATGAAAATGCTCATTGTTTGTAATGTGTTTATTTATGGTAAAATCAGAACTGTGTATTTTGTAAAGTCTGTAATTGTTCTCGTCAGATGTTAACTTGATGCCTGTTTTGTCTGTTTTTTTTTTTTTTTGGGGGGGGGGGGGGGGGTGGGTTTTTTTTTTT
>VZTL01030551.1:3725-15619 GCA_013400535.1 Scopus umbretta
AATGAGAGCGGGAAGAGTACAAGATGTTTCTTTTTTAACACAGATATCCAAATGAAGTGTTCTCATAAACAAGCTTTGAGGAAATGTGTCTCCAAACAAGAAAGTCACAGCAGTAGCAAGGGTGGGAGCTCCAGGCATCTGGAACAGCATTCCGTTTTTTGTCCAAAACCCCAAAATTAGTTCATTTCCCTTCCGACCTGGATATTAATGAAACAAATAAATCATATGCTCACTCCAGATGATAAACTGTATGTGACTCTGAACAGGATACAGCTAGAGATGGTTAGGACTCTCATATCTAAAGGTATGTCCACACAGAAATATAAAATGGATATCAAAACAATATTCATACTGCTACACATATACACTAACAGCAGGCTAGTGATGTCAGCGCAGAGATCCATACGTCATTAAAGTAATGTTTTGTCTACATTGGCAAGTAAGTTGGTGTAACAACTGATCTGTGAAGTCAAACAGCTGGTACCAAAGACCCAATGCCCACCCTACCTACCATGCCTAGATGCATTAAAACATCATTTGCAGAAGTCCTCCTTGTCGCTTTTTGTTACTTTTTGGAAACAGAGTTTATAGTCAGCGTGCTCCAGGAATCTCACTGCACTTAGAAGCTTATCCCACAGTTTTAGCACTCCTTCATGAATGCTCTACTTGGAGGTTGACTGTCCAGGTGGAAATTAAAAGAAGCTCACAGACGACCACCGAGTTAAATTTCAGTAACAGTCAATATTGCAGAATATTTCAACACACCTGACTGAAGAGAGGTCAAAGGCTGTCTGCCCTGAGTAACAGGTAAGAGGCAAGCATCGTCACAGACTTGACCTGCTACGCAGCAGGGAAGAAGACACCTACAACCTTTAGAAGCACAGGCAGGGATGGAAAGGATCACTGCTTAGAAAGAACAAGACCCAGAAGACACGTGTTTGAAATTTAATCAAGGAGAATGACAGGAGGAGCTACCGTATCCCTACTAGATCATCATGAAACTCCACAGAAGATACAAGGTGACTGAAAGAAGAAAGTTAAAACAGTTAAAGGGACTGAAGGTTTTAAAGAGTCTACAAATATTTTTTTAAAGAGTCTTTTTAAAGAGTCTACAAATCTATTTTTTTTAACTGCCCAAAGCTCCAGCCTAACAGTATCTTCAGAAAGGGAAAAAGTGTCTTTTTTAAATTATTATTTTAGGTAGTCATGACTGAAGAGTAGACAAACCTGAAAACACAGGTGCCATTTCCCATACTATTAATTTCGACACATTATAGGAGATTTCTGGATTAGATACTGAAAATAAAGTCTTCCAAACCTAGCCGATTTCTTATCATTAATGCTGAACAAGTAATTGGGCAGCCAAATTTCTTTGTAATTTCTGTTTTTGTAAATTCTGGTATGTGAATATAAAATTAGAAAAGAGTTGAAGTCACTGGCAGGAGGAAACCTTTTGTTAGCTGTTAGAGTCCAGGGATTTTTTTAAGAGAAAAAGGTTAATGGAACTAAACAGTCCTTTAAATTCACAGGCTCCTGTTCAGATGCCTTTGAAGAAGCCCAGGTTAAGCACTTGAAGAATATTGTATGACCGGAGTAACAATAAGCTATTTGTTTTCAGCAATGAANTCATACACATGGTTTCACCTCTATCAGGAACACACGGCTCAACTTCTAAAACTCAGTTTCTCTTCCATTACTGTTTATTTTAAAGAAGATCAACATTAATGAATTACAGAGCAAATTACCTCCTCTTCCAAGGGAAACAACAAGGAGCAAAGAACATGGAGAGCTCACAGATTTGGCCTCAATTCTGTCAGAACACTGGGAAAAAGATTTAAACAAACTAAACATACAACCTCTTGCTCCTCTAACCACTAAGGTCTGCAGAGGCCCTTAAACATCATTTCTACTTGTTACAGGACACCATTTATAACCACTCAGACTTCTATATATAAATGAGGATTCCAACACACCCTCATGTAGAGCAAGTACCAAAGAATTTTGATGCACAACTTTGCAGATTATCATTCTCTTCTCAATCCCCCAATTTTCAATTACACTGTCACATGATTTAGAAAGATGACAACTATTTTATCCTGGATCATTCCTCTTTTTCCAAAAGAGCATCACCTCACTTACAGATGAACAACAAGAACAGCAGCAGTAATATTAATATATCGCATTTGTTACATAAATAAGACAGCTACAAGTCACTGATTATGAAATCAAAGCTGTTCATGTCAATGTTTAGAAAATTAGGTTTTGGTTATTCTTGTCAATAGAAATCCAATGTTTTCCAAAGAGAGAGTTTATTTTGCTCATATCTCTTCTCATTAGGAAACAGATGTTGCAAAACTGTGAGCAGAACAAGCACTATAAATATACAGCAACTTACAATATTTACTAAACATTTAACCACATAAAAATCAAACCATATTTGCTCAAACTCTTAATGAGCACTTAACAAATTTCAAATGCAACCTGCCAATCAAGGTCTATCAAATAAAAATCTGTAACTTCTCTCTCGTTAACTAGTTTAGCTATAGGTATCTTATTGCAGTTAGCTGTCTTAGGGATATCTACAACAAAACTTTGGTAAAAGGTCTCAGAAAAGTTCTGTGTTTTGCAGTCTCCAAGCTCTTAGAATGAGTCTGAAAGATTTCAAATCGTTCAGCCAGTGCTGCTTTTTGAATGCCAGCTAATCTCATTTGTCAAACTAGAATATAACTTTGTTAAATAACTAACAAAATAGAATTTCCTCCTAATAGTACGTAACATGTACGTTGCAGTTTTGGTCACAGTAAAACAATACATAACTACACAGGGCGTCAGCCAACATTTTTTCAGAGTACAGTGTTTAAATGACTGTTAGCTTCTTCTAAACTACACGCTCAGATCGGTTACTCTCAGCCCCAATCTTTAAAAATTGATGACAAAATTTGGCTCGTGAATCAAGCTAATGTAGAACTCCAGTCAAAAATCATACAAAGCTACCTACAAATCCCTGTAAAAAGTCCAAGACATGCTCTGAAGTGTCAGGGTAAAGAAACCAGTGCTGGCAAGATTACAAGGGCAACTCTTCCAAAGGCCAACTCATAGCTGCCTTGAGAACAAGAAGAGAATCGTCCTTACGACTTGTGTGACTGTTTCCACTTCAACTTCCAAAATGATCTATTAATTAAATGAACTGCCTACTCTTTCTCTGGTCTTTAATGAAAAAGTCACTCATACTGCAATGCTGTATGTTTCTGGAGCCTTTGGAAAGGCTGAAAAAGCCTAACATTCCTGGAAGAAAGGTCTTTCACAGGATTAAACTTCCCAATAGTATTTTAGGAAGAGTCCCATATTAAAAGAAAAAGAAAACCACCCTATACTTCTGTTTAAATGTTATTGTAAAAAAAAAACAAAACCCTCAGCAACACCTATTACATTTTATATTTTAGCTGGTAGAAAATAAATCAACCTGCTAGTGTTGAAGATAAACCCCAGAGTCTCCTGCTTTCTAGCCACCAATATTACATACAGTTTTTGCTTCCATCAGATAAATCAAATTGGTTTCCTAAATATCCCATTCTAGCTAATACACCGGATGCTACTGCAAAAGCCTTTGCACAAATTCTTGTACTTTAAAAACATTTCTGATGAGTCAATATTTTACATACAGTTGAGGCTAGAATTTCAGCTTTAGCTCTGGCATAAACACAGGGAGAATCTGGATGAAGTCCAACACGTCCTAATGCCAGCTGGTACTTGGGGATGGGGTCTATGCAGCTTCCTATTCTGAATTTCCCAGTCTGCCTTTGTCTTCCATAATTTCAGCTCTTCCAGCTGGCACACTAGCAACTAAATTTTAGGTTTACAGTGTATCTTTCCCTATCAACTTCCAGCTTACTGCTTCCTGAAGAATAGCAAATCTCTGCAAAGTATTCTTTCTTCTGGTGGCCAGATTCTTCTGATACATGACCTGCAATTTTATCAGCTAAAGTATCTTCTGCATGCACCGAGAAGCGGATCTTCTGTGATGTGCGAGTCTTGATGCAGTCAACTCCACATAATCCTTAGGGGGTTATCCACAGGGGGTTTTATCCTTGGAGGGCTGCTGATGAACCAGGCCAAGCTGGCCTTTTACTGACCATGATTTTACCTGCAGAGAGATCTGGCAAATCATCACCTGTCACTCATGGAGGTGACAAAGCTTATGGAAATCACACCTACACATACAATGAGCAGCTGATTAAAAGATTACATCTGCCACTGTTTTGGTTATTAGCTTTCAAATTCTTCAGTATTCTACAGACTGAGGTTTTTGGGGGTGTATTTGTTTAGAAGGCAGCCTTCATATTTTAATCTATTTTCTCTGAGCCCACAACTGTAGCACTGAATCAACATGCATGGCCTCTCTCTTGTCTTCTTAAGGAGACATTAATAATGGATTTAATTATTAAACTTTGTCCATAACATTTTTAAGCATGTAATACAAAACCAGCACATCAGTGAACATCACAGCACACAGACCTACATTTAATGGAAAGCATTTAATAAAAAAAAAAATAATGAAGCCTTCACTACCAAGTAATCCTTGCTGAGTTCCTGGAAGCGCTGGAACACCCGCATAGAAATACAAACATCTAGTAACAGTGCATCTGCTTGCCTACTTGGTGCTGTTGAGATCTTCTTGGAGTAATTACCATATGCACGTTCCCCTTGAGTTGCCCATTCTATAAGACCAGCTCATCCTGCATTTATAGCAGGCATTTTCTCCAAAGGGAAAGTCGCTGGTCTGGTGATTTAAGTTCTTCTACCACCACCAAAAACAGACTATTATGTTGCTGTTAGTATCCCTGAAAAAGGCAGAGAATTTATTGCTCGAAAAGAAATTATTTTTTTCATCGTGATACCACCAAGAACACCCCAAGTTTCAGCTATTAAGAAAAATTAATTTGTGCTCTGGCTGTCCTTGGTGAATGATGCTGAAAGGCTGTGTTCTGTTGGTGGTGTTCTTAGCATACCGGACTGATAAAATAATCCTGCCTGTTCTCTTTTTTGTTCTCTTAATGAGAACTGCATGTGATCCCTTAGCAGCATCCTAAAAGACTTAGAGGTCAAACTAATCCCATGTGTAAATTGAATGAATTTTACACAATTAACATCAGGGTTCTTGCCTATGAAGAGGCAAGCTACTAAAACTCTTTTGTTTATTTATTGGAAAGCATTTTCAGATATGAGTGAGGATTTATGTCCAAAACCTGTAATTGTACATGGTTTGCGTCTACTCTGAATGTTGCACTGGTGAAGGGAACACACCTTAAACAACCTTATATTCAATTCTTAATATTCCCTGAATATGCACATTTAAGTTGGGAATATACCTGTGAACCAGAGTCAAAGAATGTTTTATCTTATGCAAAGTACATCTTAAACTTCAGTCTGAAGTTTAAACATCTCTTCTGATACCCAAAGCAAGTGTTCCAAAACAAGCAATCGGCAACTGCCTAAATAAACGATCTGTAGCTGTGTTAAGGACACTGTTATCACAACTGGAGAAAGAGTGGATTTGGAGCAGCGCAGAAACCTGAATTAGCCTGCTAAAAGCACGTAAGATTTAAATGAATGCCTCCAAGAATACATTTATGAACAATGACGTAACTGTTATGACTCTGCTCTCGAAAGCAAAGATGAACCAGGCTAAATTAGGCTCATGGGTCAGGAAGTGCAGATTAATAAGTTACCCCTGTGTACCTGATAAGCAGTAACTGTTCGTAACGGTATGGGTCGCTTTCAGCTGGAACAGGACAACAAAAGTTTCCCTTGATGTTTTCTGTGTGTAAGAGCACAGACATGAATTATTGCTCTAGCCCAGCTGACAGAAAGTAACTTTTCAATTTGAAACCATGTAAGACTTCCATAGAGCCAGACTCAGTAATGACAACTCTTTTCAATTTTTGAACACATCTGTATAATGCATACACACTACTAATGAACAAAGTTAATTAACTGCACTGCTCAACATGTAGGTTTTAAAGACAGAAATGGAAAACTGGAAAAATTAGAAAACAGGAAGGTGCCAAAGGCAGACATGGCCTTGGAAGGACAAGAAGGTTTATCTTGATGCAGTGAAAGAGAAAGAGGCAAGGGAACTATCTGAAGAGAAGGACCACTCTGCCAAGGAAGATGATCTTACATTCTCCTTAGTTGTAGCCTTCTTGCTGTTTTGAAAGTATAAAAAGCCCCTTCCAGCTCCCAAATAATGTCCCCCTTCCAAAAATCACGAAGAGGCTGCTTGCAAAGCTACAGAGAGTCATGGGCATCTTGCACCTATGTCTAGATAGGCCTGCATGTGCCACTCTTTTGTCTTTAACAGCCTGCTCACTAGAAATTACCACAGTCTCTCCTAAGGGGCAATGGGAAGAATAAAGGCGTATTTAGGTTACACTCGTCAAGCCACAAAGTCCTGAAATCACAGCGAGGCCAAATTCCTTCTTTCCACACAGACGGCCTAAATGCACCTTGCATGAAGTTTCTTCTAGGAAGGACCTAAGACTGGTTGTCTGCCTGCTGTGATTCACGTAGCGCTGCCGAAAGCGGAGGGGGGAAAAGGGGACATTACAGGCTTGATGGGGTGCCACGGCCATCAACTTGGCAAGATAACGTACTCTGTAGTGTTATAAAATACTTGTGAGATTTCCCCCATTCAAAGCAGTTATAGCTGGCTCCATCCTAGAGTCAGCCCAGAGAAAACTGAACAGCAAGCATCTCAGTCAACAGCGAATCCTGTTTTCAGTCTTTTTGCATGTATTTGTTGTGTGAGCTTGAATCTTGTGCCCCTACATCAGGACTCATTTGTATTTTTAACAGTCCTGTCCATAAAGCAGAGAGCTAAGGAGCAGCACCACAGAGCATGGGATATTTGGGTTATAAAGTTAAGTGCACACACCACAGACGGTCCATTCCGGATGAACTAATGACTCTCTGTAAAAGGCAAAGTCAGTTGGTTTTATACAAGGCTGTTACACACAAGCTTTAGTTTCAAGAAAGCAGCCTTCTTCGAAGTAAACTTTCCCAGTGCAGACAAGCTCTCAGCTAAGAAATGGCACATGGCTCGAGGTTAGTAGAGTATGTTATTTGACTTCTGGCAGAACCTCAAAGTCTTTTCCCCATCCTGTGGTCTCCAGTAAGAAGGAAGGTGGAAAAAAAAAAATTAAAAAATCAAACTTAAAAGGACTGGAAGACAGCATCTTACAGCAAAGCCATGCAATGACATGATTTCACAAATTTTCCAATACCAATACTTTGCCATGCCAAAGGCTACAAATGAAACAAGACAGATATTTCCGGGACTTCTGTATAACAAATTACCAGCTCCAAAGGCTGCTCTTTTAGCTTTCTGTATTTATGAAACAGAAGGCACCTAGAGTTAGTCTTGCAATACTTGGTAGGCAGCTGAGCTAAAAAGCTACTTTTTTTTTTTTTTTTTTAGTAATTCCAATGAAAGACTTTGAACTCTTTCAAAGGCTTAGCTTGATACATTGATTATTTTTTTAAAGGTTTCACCAGACTAATTTCCATCACTTCATTCCACCACGTCAGTTCTCCAACAAAGCAGATTTTATGTATTTTTTAATTTCTGTTCTTCTCAAACACACTGCATCTCCCATATGTGGAAAAAATATAATAAACTAAGACTGGTGTGGGGGTGGGCAAAAGCACTAACATTACTAAACCACTTTAGACCAACAAACAAGTGTGTTCAAAAAAAAAATAAAAAGCACCAAATGAAGTATAAACCTGCAAGTAATGTCACCTTGAGAAGCAGATGGAAGGCAAGTCTCATTTACCAACATTTACCAAAACATCAAAAAATGGAAATACCGCTTTGAATACTCAAAAAAATTAGTACTTTGAAGATGTGGGAAAAAAAAACCCACAAAAACAAACCAAGGAAGGTGAAGGAAAGATGATTTTTTTTCCCCCCAACATTCTGATACATGCTACAAATGGGAAAAAGAAATCATGTCCCTTTAACATCAGATGCCTGCATTCACAACAGACAGAAAGTATCAGTGGAAAAAGTGAATGTTTTATACAATTCAGTTTGGGGAATGGGAGACATTATTTTATTCTCTAAAGCAAAATAAAGCAGGGGAGTGGAGGGAGAACAGATTAGTATGTCACAGGGAATGCGCAGTATTTTCTTGAGCTATTCTACACCAATACATTCTGATGAAAGAAAATTATACTCTGGCCCTGAAAAGGTTAAAAAAACCCAACCAAACAACCAAAAAAGAAACACACAACCAAACAACAACAACAAAAACAACCCAGTTTGGCAAACAGCTGAAGAAAGGTAGTAAGTCCTCCAGATATATACATGACAATTGTGGAATCATAGAATGGTTGGGGTTGGAAGGGACCTTAAAGATCATCTAGTTCCAACGCCCCTGCCATGGGCAGGGACACCTTCCACTAGACCAGGCTGCTCAAAGCCCTGTCCAACCTGGCCTTGAGCGCTTCCAGGGGGGGGGCAGCCACAACTTCTCTGGGCAACCTGTTCCAGTGCCTGACCACCCTCACAGTGAAGAATTTCTTCCTTATATCTACTCTAAATCTACCCTCTTTCAGTTTAAAGCCATTACCCTTTGTCCTATCACTACATGCCCTTGTAAAAAGTCCTTCTCCCACTTTCTTGTAAAAGGCGGCTGCTATAAGGTCTCCCTCAGAGCCTTCTCTTCTCCAGGCTGAACAACCCCAGCTCTCAGCCTGCCTTCACAGGATAGGTGCCCCAGCCTTCTGATCATCTTCATGAGACTCATTTTTAAGAACTACTTATACAACCCAAAATTTTGTAACTAAAATAAGAGTTTCTCAGAGAAGTTTGTTCCATAGTACAAAGGAAGTATGTAGTTGAAAGAACACCAGCAAGAACTTTACAGAACTAGCACAGAAATGTGAATGAAGACTGCTGTTTTGAAATAATTCCCCATTTCCCCAAACTCACAAACTGCTTTCCTGTTACTTTAACCCATTTAAAATTAATAGTGAGTGCCTATAATACCCTCTTTTCAAACAATCACTGCACTATGGTACCAGTGACACACTGAGTTATCTCCTTACGAGAAAGGCAGAAGAAACAGATGGTGGTTCATTAATTTTTCTCTGTGGTAATCACTCTCTTTGCCAGAACAGAAAGAAGGTAACAGTGACTGTATGTGGACCAAGGGTCCATCCAGCTAGCACCCTCTCTGACAGCGACCAGCAGCAGATGCATACCAAGAAGTCCAAAAACCGGGCACAAATGAAGTGTGGATTTCCTGATAATGCTCTCCCAACAGCCAGAACACTGCAGAGATGGACTTACTGAGTTTCACGACTCAGTTGCCAAGCATCCTCCCAAAACTCCATTAAAACAAGAAAAAGATAAAACAAGAACAAAACCTCCCAAACCCACTGTTCAGCCACAGAATAGTTGTTCAGATCCGTACAGCCAAATATAAATGGTGAAGCTGAATGTAGGAGACTAAAACTACCAGAAAATACCATCTATTTCAATATGTTTGTTTGGGTTGATTGTTGGGGTTTTGTTTGTTTTGTTTTTAAATCACACCACACTGAACACATTTGTCTGAAGTAGAAAGGTACAAGGCAAGCAAATTTTTTCAGCTTTATCATTTATTGTAATCTTAAGTTTAAAACATATTTGGAAGTAAATTTAGTTACCAAACATTTCATAGATATTTTACTTCGGTTTTAAGATTTAGAAAGAGAAAAGAAAGAAAAAAGAAAACACACCTTAGCTCAGTGTGCCTAAGAACGTATGGCTTTGTGGACTCAGAGAGAACAATCAAGTACATTAGAAATTTGCAGAAAGAGTTTCTGCCTGTCAAAAACCAATGCCTTAACATAGTGTTGCACACCTGTATGCTCGTAATAGAAATTTTCACTATTTAGGGAGAAAGACATTAAAAAAACCTGTAGGTACAGCATTAGCTGCATAATTCAGAATGCATGAATATGAAAAGGAGGCTATACCTGACAAAATGCAAACGTGGTACTGACAGATGGTTAATATTAGCACATGCAGCCATGGCTTTTTACAGGCAAGTGAAAGAGAAAATACATCTCCTCTTCAAATACCTGTATCATGTACCAGGATTTCTTAGAGAGAGCCTGAGAACATTTCCTTTTGGAGAG
Source organism: Scopus umbretta (assembly GCA_013400535.1). NCBI lineage: Eukaryota > Metazoa > Chordata > Aves > Pelecaniformes > Scopidae > Scopus > Scopus umbretta. The sequence goes on from VZTL01030551.1 coordinate 13,914, forward strand.
AATACCAAAAAAAACAGTCAGCACTAATATGACTAAAGACCAGTTCTGAAAAAAATACTTTGAAAACACAGAATTTATTTAAAATCTGTAATGAACAAAGCCTGGCCCTCATGCATTTGCTGCAGGACAAAGGGGTTTTAATTATTTAGCACTAGTATCTTTCTACTGATTTTGGTGCCCAGTGTTTGGGTTTTTTACTTTATAACAGTATCAACGGATTTAATTTCATTAAGTAAATTACCATTCTCATTTAAAGACTCAAGAATGCTTATGCTGAGTCAAGTCAAAAGGTCCACCAAATCCACCAGGATGTCTCCAACTGGGGCAGAGAGCAGATGCACAGCAAAGGGATGCGTAAGAACAGTGATACTTCAAAAAATCTCTCTCAGCCTTCAAGGTTGCTGAAGAATTTCTTGAGCCAGCTGTGTAAACTACATACTTAGTAACCTCACTGGGCTTTTCTTCTCTGACTCTGTTCAATCATTTGTTAAATTCAGATAGGTTTAAAACCTACTGTTGTATCTTGTATCATGGAGTTCCATATCTAAACCAAAATTACATGAAAAATTTCATTATTTTGTTTCTTTTAAGTCTGCCGCCTTGCCTTGGAAGGGAAGCTAAATACCTGTCTCCTTTTCCATGTGACTCATAGCATTCATTTTCTTCTTCCATGTCATCCCTCAGTTTTCCCTTTTCCAGGATAAAAAAATCTCAGCCTATTTAGTCATTCCCCATCTAGAAACTATTCTATAGTTACTACCAGTCTTTTCACTGCTTCTTGCTTCTACTGTATATTCTTTGGGTTTACACAATATTAAAATATACAACAGAGATTAATACAGAAATATAAGTGTGTTTTCTGTTTTGCTCTGCATTCTTTTTATGCTATTTGCCTCCTCCCCTCTTGGGCTCGACCAAGAATCAGGGTGATTTTTTTCAAACAAAAAGTCTGCTCAGTCAACCACTCTTTCCCCAAGTAAAGTCCAGACTGCTTTATTCATGTGCATCATTTCACAATTAATTACACCAAGTTTTACCTACTACATCATCATTCTCACTCAGGAGACACTTCTGTAATTCTCAAAGATTAACTGTATCTTGATTACTCCAACTCGGTGACCACTGGCAGAAGACTTCCTCAACCCACTAGTCACCTCCCTTCTCCAACTCACTTATGATTTGGCTTTTGATGATCACAAAGCAACATAGGATTTATCAGAGATCCACACTAGACTGCACTGGTGACCTCCCTCCACTGTGCAAACTGTACTCTGGAATATTTTACCCAGTTACTTATCTACATGAGGACTTGTGCCCTCTGTCCACAACTGATCCCTTCAGGTTTTGGTGGGAATTTTCAAAAGCAATTGATGAGATCAAGCAGATTTAAAAAAAAAAAAATAAAAAAGGTTTCTTGATTGCATTATTTAGGTCATCTGAAGATCCTTTTACAGAAACCTAAGGAAAATCTTTCCAAAACTATCTTGGATTGTTTGTGGGCAGCTAAAAACTTTTGATAGTTTCAAGAATTGCTATAACTGCTATGACATTATTCTACTACTTTTTTGAAAAGGTCAAAATCAGAGAAAACAGTAACGTAAAACCCTCGTATATGTAGTGTATTTTTCTTAGCCCAGAAGCAACATTCATCCCTTCCTCAAAAACGCTTGCTTCTGTAGGCATTTTCATTCACACTTTTTTTTTTT
>VZTL01030551.1:15652-27416 GCA_013400535.1 Scopus umbretta
TTTTTAAATAACTGGACTATAAAATTTAGTTAAGAATGAACTAAGAGAAGACTGAAAAACACTAATGCACGCAGGTAAAGTATACTTTTTTCATCCCTTCCTTCTTGGGGAAAAAAATCATCTTGATTAAAAAAACAGCAAGCTAATAAGGTATCTAAATTTTACAGGTTTCTAGAGAAAGATATCTGTCCACCTTGCCAAAATAAAAAATAATTTTTTAAAAAACCATCAGCCAAGCCTTCCATATGTTAGTAACCTCTGTGTATAAATATGTATCTCTTCTGTTTTATCTTACCTTTTAGCCAACCACAGTTTGGTTCCTATACAGGTCATGATGTCTCCCAGTCCCTGCTGAAAGTCCGAACTAACAAGCTGGTTTGATTCTAAGTACGACTGCAGCAAGTGAAAAACCTAAAAAAAAAAAAAGAAAAAAAAAAATTTAAACTAGAGTTTCTAGCCACTGTTTTTCCTCCGAGGAACTGTAAGATGAAAACAACCACCTGCAAAATCAACAACTATTACTCAAAGAAAAACGTGTATTCATTTGGCATAACAACAGATGCAATCCTTAAATTGCTTATTCTTTAAAATTCACTTTTCACAGTAATTGAACAACCAAACACAGAAAGTGCTGGAAGATGTTAACCTCCGTAAAGTGAGCAGAGGACAGCCTGATGAACATCACTCTCACTGGCCATTTCCAGCAGAAGCATCCCTCAACTTTCAACCTTTTTGCAGTGCTACCTGCTCAGCAGGGCCACCACAACTGTCCGTGGAGCATGCTGGCAGCTTGGCCCACTGGATAGAGTGGCTTTGTTTGCATCATACAAGTACAACCAAGGAGACAGGGAAGGGTCTTTAAAATTCACACATTGAGCAAAAAGCTTTTTAAAGGCAGTAGAATTATCATCTATAACCACTCTGAAATACTGACAGAAAAGTATTTTTGTTCCTACTCCTGAGATCCTTCATTGAGGATTCCGGTCAAATACAGCGGGCAGTTGGGTTTCGCAGAGAAGGCAGATGCTCACACCCTTCCCTTCCAAGGACAGAGCAGACTGAGCTCTTGCACTGGGGCTGGGCACTGACTGCGCTATCTCCTCCAGAGCTTCACATAAAAGCCTAGTAGATGTGTCGTAGCTACCATAAAGGAAAGAATTCAAGACACCAAAATAGAAAGTGTGACCTGTAGCTTTCTGGTCAGAGAGTTAACAAAGCAAGTTCATTTTTGTTCTCAGAGACCTTCTTTTGCTATTTAAAAACAGCTTTTCCAAGTAGTATTGAATAAACAGAAAAGCATTAAGAAAAAATGGGAGTTAAAAAAAGATGTACAGTCATCTAGATTATAAGCATGAAAAGGAAATATTGGATAATATATGAAAGCTGATACCAACTGTACAGTGGAGAGGGACTCTCCAGGCTCAGCCCCTGTAGTACCCATCCTCTCTGCATGTGGGAGAGAGTGCATGACACACATTTCTGACACAAGTGGTGGCACCCATATCACCCCACTTAGTTTTTATCCTTCTCATTCATATGCAAGCAAACAGGCAACACCTAAGCGATTTAATTTCTAAATGGAAAACCACGGAGACACATGACGCAGTACTGAAGCCTAATGGGAAGGCTCTTGCTCGGGTTAAGGAGTTTTGCACACACATGCAATTTGGAGGCTGGAATAGGAGGAACAGGGTGCTAACTCTCCCTCTTTCTTTAACATGCCTTACAGCCTCCAAATTGAAATTGTTTGCCTACATAGGTAAGTTACATTGATAGACAAGACAGGGTTTCTATGCCTATGGAAAAAGCACAGCCCCAAACGATCATTTCTTGAAACTGGCCACACGCAGAATTTAGGAAGCTTTAGAGGTGTTATCAGACCATTTCTGAGAACACATACACGAGCATTTTATATGGAAACACTCATAATGTGTGAGAATATTAGCACTTCATACTTGCAAAGTGACAATTTTATGACTAATGGCTCAAGCTGAGGCCTTCACTTCACTTTGGGAAAAGCAAAACCTTTATATCCAGACTTCTACATCTCAGATCTTGGTTTCCCGCATTCCAGCTGTCACTTGCTCCTGGGGTTATATCTTTTTTGTTTGTTTGCTTGCTTGTTTTGGAAACACAAGCACTGCCACATAGCATTAACTTGACACAATTTCATCTGGGTTATTTTTTGTGAAATTATTCAAATGGAAAAACAGCTGCAGTGGTTTCAAATAAGCATGGAAACAGAACAGAAGAGATGTCAAGAGACTATCTAGTCCATACAAACACCGAGGCAGGGTCTAAACATTCTTCAATTAAACAAACGGCTGACTGTCCTAATCCTGAAAACAGCCAAGAAAGCAGATTCCAAAATATTTGTATGCAACCTCTTCTAGTGTTTTGCCCTCAGAATGCAAGCTCTTGAGGTAAGGTGTTCCTCTCCACTTCCACCCTTGCCCTCACGGTAAACAACTGTTCTCTAGACACCACTCTGTCCAGATTTTTTCCTACTGAGGTACTTATTAAACACAGAGATCCCACTGGGACCCCTTTGACAGGAACAATGAAGTAAACTCTCGTCTCCTTGTGTTAGCAGGTGCTCTGTAGGCAAGAGGCATCCCAGAAAGACAGCTGTTGTCTTGTCTTTTTTTTAATCTTCTGAAGTCCTCTGTACTGAACATCATTTTGCTGACGGCAGACCATCTTTCTAAGATGGTTTTTCCAAGATGATTTTGAACTTTGATTTTTTTCTACAAAGGGCTTTGCAAAAGTGCAAGCTTGCAAACATTTGAGAGCGTCACCAGAGGTCTCCACTTTGAATCCTCTTCTTTAGCCTGCTCTTGCCTGTGCAACTGTCTGCTTATTAAAACGGTTCATGTAAGTATCGACTCAAAATTAATGTTTTTTATGATAATCAATGTACAAAGTTGCCAGTACTGCTAGTTTCTCTGTGTTTCTGTGGCTTGCCCTCAATCTCTGTTAAGTAACAGACACTACAGAATAAAAGGGAAGAAAAAGGAAAATAATGTATATGCAGAACCTCTTCTCATTGCCTTTTATATCCTCTGCTAATTGAAAATCATTTGGTGCCGTAACCTTTCTGATTTTAGTCTTCTGTGCTTGTGTTCATTTCCACGAACGAGAAGGGATTTATCTCTAAGCAATAATATAAAATCTGTTTCACAATTATGGAGGGGCTATCATATTTTTTCCTAGAAGCTTAAATTAAGTTAATCTCTTCAGCTTTGAAAACAATTCCCAAAGTGCCTCCCTCCTAAATGCAAAGGAAACCTAAGTAGCTTGATAATTCAAGCAAAAGGTCTTGAGAGAGGGAGAACTGTGCATACTAAGTAGGTCAAATTTGTGGATTTAAATTAGTCCAGGTAGGAAATTCAGTACTGAAAACGCAATCAAAACTCCTCTGCAATTCTGTCTCTATAGGAACCATATCCTTCCAATACCATTCAGAAGGTAAAAATCAGAGGACATGAGCCACATTTAAGCAGTAGAATTAGGAGGTACAACTCATGTCAGAGTTTGATTCACTCTTGAAAATGTGGGCATTCATCAATGACAACGTTCAGCTACTACAGTTTACCCTGGTCTGACTTCTGACATATGCAAAACACTAATTTTTCTCATTATTTCAGTGCAAGCCCTCTATCATTTATTCAGGTCATCTCACCAAATTTTACTGACCTAGAAAGCCTTCCCCCACAAAGGAGTGATCTTTTTCAGCATAAGACTTCAGAATACCTAAACTAAATCTGAAATTGCAATTAATGCCCTTGCATTTTATTCAAAACCTTATTTATGTAAGCTAAAATTTGAGGAAACCAAACAAGCAATCTGTAGAAGTTAACTTCAGTAGTTCTTCACTTCCATCATGTGTGAAACATTATTGTTTGGCTTTTAGTAATGTTGCTGTAGCTTCCATGATCTAAGACTACAAGCCAGGCAATGTTTGCATGGGAAGGTAGTACGTTTTATGAGACTGTTTGATACAGATAATAAAATTGACAGGCTTTCCAGCACATGGCTCTCCTCAGGTCCAAAATACTACTTGATTTAAAATCCTCTGCTAAATTCCTCACACATAAATGCAATGAGGTCATGGTGTTCCTTCTGTATGTGGGATTCTTGTTTTTTTTTATTACACTAAGGCAGTATATTAATGAATTTTTCTTTTTAAAGGCAGTTTTACAGGAGATTTGCACTGTCTGTAGAGGAAGATTTATGAAGACTTACAGGATGACAACAATTACCTTTAAATTTGACATGAACTAAACACCAAGAACACAGCCCCAAAGCATCTTTGAGATGTTGGGTGTCTTTTTCACAGGACTGAAGACATAACACCCAAGGCACAGTGCAGATACTTGGATACATAATGGGGAACAGTCTCCAGTGCTTGACCATTCCGAGACCCTTTGGTCCATGAGGCTCTACAAACTATGAGCCAGGATGTCCTAACCAGCTGCAGGTAAAACCACCAATATGGGAGGACTTCTTAGTGCAGAGTAACACGGTGGGGGGAAGGCACCAAGCCAGCAAGCCAGCTCCAGAGTGACACTATATCCTAATTAGCAAAACCCAAGGACCCAGCATGCCAATGAATGGGAGCCGTGTTTCCAACTTCCAGTACCGTCCTCTCCTTCCTTGGCATTGTCAATGCTTCATCCTTGCTCTTCAGCTGTAGAAGCCTCAAGAAAAGGCGTGAAAGCAGAGGAGAGTGGGAAAGGGAAGAGGCAAAAAAAGGAAACAGCCAGCTTGGTTCCCTGCTGGTCAATCAGCACACACATCCTTCTGTCCTGTTCACCTCCATCCCCCACCAAACAGCATGCCTTCAGATGCAACACTGAGAACCTTCTGTATCTCCCTCTCACAACATGAGAAAGTTGAGTGTTTTCTTTGTACCCAAGCAGATCTTAAGACATAACATCTGCTATTTTCCAAGTGTTCATTTTGGATGATCAAGTGAAAAAAAAAAAGCACATTACTTCTTTGCAAAAATAAACGATTAGACATCAGCTATGTCAAAAACACAAATCATGAGAAGCAGGAAGAGACATTTTTCTCTCCCACACCAACTCTGATGTGATATGAAGCTGATCATTATCTTTAGAAGCTCTCATATCAGCTCAAATTGCTGTATTCAAGATGTGAAATACACTATTAGAATAATGAAGCAATGCAGTGGTGGATGAAAACTTGTACAAAACACGAAATTTAGCAAGTGCCTTTAAATTTTTTTTGATGCCAAGAGTTTTCCTGCATACATACAGAGACACTGCAAATATAACACAACCTTTTAATAGCCACAAAGTTGATCTATTGTGACATGCTTTCTGTCTAACAAATTAAAATTAACACTTTGTAGCATTAGCCTTATTTTTATGGGAGGAACTAATGTTTCTGAAATTAACAATTAACAATTAACTTTTAACTTCAGACATGAAGCAATGATTAAGTGAATATTTGGTGTGCATGTGCACATGTTCGTATTTAAGAGAAAACACAGACTTCAACATGTTGCTGCACAAAGTGCCTTTTTTAAACAATCAGATTTTCCAAAAACACGTTGAAGGTTATATAATTACAAACATCTCAGTGAAGTAGCAAAGTTAAACTTTTCTCCCCTTAAGGTGACCTGAAGCAATAAAAACTTCTGCATGCATGCCCTCAGCTATGTTTGGATGAAATTAAGTATACAATACAAATATTCACATTCCTAAGTGCAAGACTGGAACAATGCTCCCAGTGTTCATTTCAGTGCTTCTTGACCGAAAAAAAAAAAAAAAAAAAGCAAACTGACATCAGTCAAAACTGTACATTCTCAGCATAGATCATTTAACTCCCTAAAAAAATACAAAGAATACATATGTTTCACCAGCTGAAAGAAAATACTGTGTAAATACTAAAGCCTGGAAAAATATGCCACTTCACTAAGCTATGGAGGTTGAAGCAACAAGGAAAGCCAAAAAAAGGGTGTTTACAAAATGGCAGCAGTAAGGAGATTACTGCACTAAGCTAAATGTGGTTTTCAGAATTGTTCCAACAAAAGCTTTTGCCTGAGTATTAACAGGCTAGTGAGAACACCTCAAACATAATTTTTCTTTTCTTCTCTCACTTAAAGGCAGATAACATTTTATTCTTCTTGTGTGTGAAATACAACTGCCAAGTTATCTCTGTATTCTGAAAGTGAGGACGAATTTTTCTTTTTTTTTTTTTTTTATTATGACCATGTAGATAAAAACTGGCAAGCTGCTGTGACAGGTGAAGGCATTTTTATTAGGATGATTAAAAAGTTCAAAGTTACAATAATTATCTCTAGGGAAAAACAAGCCCGACAAATCCCTTTTTTTTGGAAGATGAAAAGTGCCAGTGTGATAATTACAATGGGACTAAAAACCTCAACTACCACCCCCCAGTTTTCCAAGAAGATGTCTATACAAAAATAGATGTGAGAGCTTATAACTGTCTGGTTACCCTCTGATATCGTCCTCCTCTGTAAAAATTTATACTTGCAGAAAATAGACGTAATATTTTATTCACCAGCAAATATGGTATGAACCCAGTCCCTACAGCTCATGCTACTCTTGCAAACAAAAGCAGCTATACAAGTTGCAAGGTAATAGTTTAAAATTAGTACAGAGCCACAGTGCACAAACACGTCGTACCAGACAGCACTGGTGGCACCCCCCATGCCCTGCGTTCTCACGGCGCGTGATTCATCCTCTGCCACACCGAGGTTTAGGAACAGTGTGGATGGATGAACTCTATTACAAACATTAAGGCTTTCCTTCATCTGAGGTATTTAATTATGACAAAAAAAAAAGAGAGCAGGAGGTGCTTGGGGGGGCAGATTAAATATTCTGAATCTATTTCCACATTTAAATGACAATATATTGAAGAGGAATTTCAAATATTTATCAATTCTCCTGCCACCTCCAAACACATGTGAAGTGTTAGAAAAGCCATCCCTTACTATGTTGTTTCCATAGTCCTGGATCATTTCTATGTAACAGATTATTATACACATCATCCCTTTGTTCCTACCACCGCCTTTCTTTGAAGTCTTCAACTTCATGATGGTAATTTCACAACTAACAGATCAGATTATTATTTCTGACAAATATAAATTATATGATTGTCATATATGATTACTTTATAGGAATATTATTTGCTTCCTCAAATTTGTTTTTGTATGAATTAATAAACTCAGTCTGAAGTTGAAATGTTTCCCTTTGCAAATATTTTTCTGAGAACTGTATAAAACTTTTTTCTTCCTTTAAAGCAGCCGCTGGTTCACAATTCAATTTTTCCATAATTTCAGCTTTGTTTTGTCAGCACATTTCATCATCTAATTACACAATTTTAGTTATTATTCATGAGAAAGTAGGGCTTTTAAATCCTTCTTCCAAATACATCCATCAAAATTCATGAAGCCAGGTTTGTAAAAGAATCGTTACTTTCATTAAAACGCAGGCAAGCATATTTTGATTGAATTAAGAAGTTGTAAAATAAGATATGAAGGTGTCTAAAGTTATGAATCAAAATACAATACTAGCTAAATTCCATATAACTGAGCAAGAATAACACATCTGTTTAATGATCTGAATATTATGAATGTGCCATAACTAATGAAAGGTAAAAAATGCTGAAAAATAGCAAAGCAGCTTTCTTCTCGGTGACAGATATATACCACAAAACACTCATTATTAAAAGAGTGTTCTCAAAACTGAAGATAAACTCCTGCTTTTATCTAAAAGAAGTCAACGAATGTGAAATTTCACAGATCAAAGTTCTTGCAATACCACTTGCAGTATCATTTTTATTATGTTTTTAGGTTTTTCTTCCCATTTTAGTCAGGGTGAAATTGAATTCCAGCTTAAAATTTCCACATGCAACTCAAATTCTGTATTAGGACAAAACAAAACAATGAGAAGTTTGCTGGCAGCCAACACCATACTCATTAGTGTTTTTTACTTGAAAGTCCTAGCTGAATTTTCTCTTAAAAGTTTGCCTGTTCTCACAAAAACCTGATACCAGGCCTGACTTTATAATTATTAGGCCTTTCTGACCATTAGGATTTAAGATACTTTTTAAGCTACCACTCATAACTAAAGGTGCGTGTGCTGGGCAGAGAAGCCCAACCAAAAGACCTACGGACAGGTCGGCTGATGAGAAAGCAGAAAACCCCAATAAGCAGACAGTGCTAAGAAAAGGCAAACCTGCCTGAGGAGTAAGGGTCTTACACACATCCTCCTAACCAGCCGGCTTAACCAGAGATGAAAGAGGCTACGGTGGAGCTGGTGGCATTTCCACTCTCTGCAAACATACTTCTTATCTTCCCAGCAGCATGTAACCAAAACCTGAAAGTCTAGAGTAGCACACCAGACTGTATGTTGGAAGTGGCTGAAAATTGTGCTCAGCCTGTATTTCTGATGGGAACAAGCACTAGAAAGGATACAATGAAGTCTCCTCTTCCAAGTCTATACCCTGCCATCATAGAAAGCCACCCATCACTGTCTTAACTCAGTCACCTCAAGAGATATAAAGCTTTCCCCCCTCCTTTAAACAGCTTTTTTTTTTTTTTTTCCTTTTTTTGGGGGGAGGTGGTGGTTAAACAATTTGAAATTATTCTTTCCCAGACTACGTCCTTGTAACACAGTTATCCTGCACACATCCACATGAAGGAGACAAAATGCAAATAAAAGACCAAGGTACACACCCTTGTTTACAGAGGGATATTTACAATTAGGAAGAATATTAAAGGATACAGCTACCCCACTGACACGCAGAAGCTGACATGTAAGAGACACAGTCAGTATGCACGTGTTTATAAAGAGTACTCAGAAGTACACTGCTACTTGACCCCGTAGCTTTGCTGGTTTCAGCAGAGGTGATCTTCTGTCTCAGGAATGTCTGTGTTAACACACAAGCTAAGAAAATAATTACAAGTAAGCTATATTGATTTGATGCTTTTATTTCCTAAATTTGCATTATAGCATAAAGTGAAGTAGAACTTGCAGCTTCAGAAAACAGTTTTCTTCTCTTAGCTAATGACTTTAAACTTACAGAAGAGAAAATACATATACAGGTCTCTCTCTTTCAAAAGAAAGAAAAACATTCAATATTTTTAAAGTCTGAGGAATAATTTGCCCATGTGCAGGTAGCTATACCCACAAAAATAAAAGGTGGTGCTTTTCAGGGTCATATTACATCTTCCAAAAAGCTCTTCCGCATTCATACATCAAGTCAGTCATAACCTGTCACTGTACATGCCTCTGTGTATGAGGATCAACTTCCCCTTCCATCGCTGTGCATTTACAAGCATATTGTCACTTTTAATCGCTCCATTTACATCTGAGGAACTCGGTATCGCCAGTTGTACTCTTTTGTCTGAACTCTAAGTCAACATCATAAAGCCTACTGAACGTAGCGTAAGAGTGCTCGTTCTTCCACAGCAGGGATTGCTGCACCTCTCTTTGAGGGCAGATAAGAGGGAAAATGTCCATCCCTTAAAGAAAATTCTCACACAATTACTTGCTGACAACAACGAGGATGTTGGGGGCTACAGCTATACAGATAGATCAAACGCCATCCACGTTGGTGCCTAGATCCTGAACTCAAATGCCATACTCCTCCATCACAGAGTAACACAGCTGAATGCAGGTAGGACTCAAAAGAATTTTCCTCTGTCAAAATTATCCCTACAAAAAAGGAACATTCAACTGAAACAGGCAATGAAAGTAACTTTATGTCTAGACAACACAGCTAATGAGTGGGCTTAACTTGTAGATAAGCCAAACTGAACCCCAAGTGTAAACATTAATAATGAGTAGTGCAGCTTTACAAGGGCAGCGTGTAGGACAACAGCACAAAGGAAAGCGCTTGTAATGCAAACTCTTTCTTTTTTAACTATGGTAACATCTAGAAATTCATATAAGAGGATCCTACTGAGCTGTACCATGAGAGGGAAAAGACAATCCTCAGCCAAACAGCCCTCCTATATTTTTAGTCTTACTGTACTATAATTCAGCACAGGAGGATGTGGATACAGCCACTTTCAAACAAGGAAGATCACCCGAGAGAAGAGGAGACTGGCTTCCCGAAACACACATCATCCTTTTATTTCTTTCCCATTAATGAAGAAATAAAGCTTTTACTTATGTAATGACATATTGCTTCTCAATTTTTGTAGTCTCCCCCTGCCTCCCCCCCATATTCCAAAAGGTTTATTATGGAAGAAAGTCTCGCAGGCAAGGAAACAGAGAGGTGAAGGGATTTAATTAAAATCTACAGGGGACACATCCCAGAGACAGACTTAACTGAGATCCTTTAAGTTCCAGTTCACAGATAGTAAGCATGCACATGAGAATTTATGTGGGGAGAAAAAAAATGACTAAATTGTGCTTTAAGTATACTTTTTTTGAAAGCACTTCGCTCTCCACAGAAAACAGTGGGCAGAATACCTATGTGCCAGTAAGATGTAGACTGTACAACCAAAACTGCACAGAAATTCTAGACAGTATTTCTCAAGACTTCATCAGTTTTGGACCCCTGATCTTCCTGAAGTTTTCTACTGGTATCATATACTTCATGAAACTGTGAAGTTCACAGAAACATAGATAACTTATGATGAAACTTAAACTACAGCAAACACATGAATCATGCTACTGCTGAAACTCAGCAGATTTTTGCCTTACGCATATGGACAAGCTATTTATAAATTTTTACTTCCCATCAGGCTCAGCATGATGTCAGCTTACAATAACAAGTTAATGTTAATGTTTTCCAGTAATTTTCACAGTACCATTTAACTGCAAGTGCCCTAGCCAAGGTAAACTTAAGGGCAAAGAAAGGGCTAACTGCATAATCAGAGAACAACGTTAATGAATTTTGCATCTCTGCTTTGAACACTTGGAATTCTACCTGCAGTATGTTTCTCTTTTGTTCCCAAAGTTTAATCTCGCTAGCTAGCTGATTACATTGCCCTAAAACAGCTCAAATATTCCTTCTGATTTTAATTAGCCACAAAGCTTCATTGCCTTGCGGATTTTTTTCTCCCAAACAAGCATCCTACGCTCTCACAGAAAGTGCCAAACGCAAAGCTATCAGACATTTCCTGAACTCCAGTAAGATCACGCACTTTGTTTTACAATCAGCAGCGTCATGGCAGACAAACGCTGTCTCTGCAAATTCACCAGTAACAGACAAGTTCCAAAGAACAATGATGGAATTTGCTGGGGCTCTTCAGAGGCATTAGAAGGAATGGTTCAGGAAGATCTGTTCTTTATTATTATTTTTCCCTTTCCCTCTCCCACTCGCGTGCAATTGTTAAGATGTGTTTTTGACAAAAGGGAATGTCGACAGCAACAGTTTTTATGGCAGAAAGGTTTTTTTTGAAAACCAAGTTCTTCCAACACATTTCCTTACTCAAGACCACCTTCTCCAACATTTACACATGCTTGGCTTTGATTTTATTATCCCAAAGGAGTACAGCTGTATCATTGTCTCTAAAAACAGTTCTAAGAGCAGCTTTTTAAAGCTGCTGTAGCTTAACCCTCCACTCGCTTTGGATATTGAACTGCACAGAGGTTGCCTTCTGAACACAGCAGTGCCAATGGTAGATGTTGCCATGCCTACCACTTGTTCAATGCTGCATCCTGCTGAAGTTTGACAACTTCAAACCTCCTAGCCAGGATTCTAATGAAAGCAAACTCTCCGCAATCTTCAGTCACATGAGTTAGGTTAGCAGAGG
>VZTL01030552.1:0-12340 GCA_013400535.1 Scopus umbretta
ATTAATGGCTGAAACAGATGCTTCCATCTAGCGAAAGGGCTTGTTTTTATATAAAGCAAATCCTCCTGTAAATCTGGATCTTTTATTTGGTTGCATATCAATTTGAAGTATAATAATATGAAAAGCCCTTTCTACTTTGCTTTATATTACAGAAGCATTTACATTTTTAATTTGTGTTTCATATAAACAAATTTATATACATCTACACACATTTTATTACCCATTTTATATGGCTCCGTTTGTTTCTGTTGTAAATTGCACAGTTTCTTAATCACTGCTAAGCATAAAATACCCTATCAGTAAATTATTCCTACAATAAAATACATTATGTGGTCTACAAATGATGATTATTAATTTCAGGACAGAAATGTTGCATTTATATTGTGGTTTATGTTCAATTAACACATGGCTGCATTAATGCAAAGTGTCAGCATAGAATTGAACCAGTGACTAAATGCAAATGAAGTACNAGAATTGAACCAGTGACTAAATGAAAATGAAGTACCCTAAAAAGGAATTATTACCTGTGCTAAGCAGAGTAAAAGCCAATTTGTTTGGGAGTTTGCTTGTACAGTACCACCTGAGATATTCATGAGCAATTCCAAGAGCATAGATCATGTTTCCAAAAGGAAATTATCTGATTGCATTACCTTTTTCTGCACTTTTTGTGGGAAGAGCTGTGCCTCTGTGCACATGATAGATCAATAATTCTAAAGCTGGAGCAGCTGCAGTTCATGAAAACCAGATTATTAGCAAGGGGAAGACATCTTTAAAAATAAGTCACCCATTTCTTCTGTTAATTATAAACAAGCCTGTTTCCTAAGGCAGAGGCAGCTCATGAGAGAAAAGGCAGCCGTGGTGGAAACAGTCATTATGAACTTTTAGATGGAAAACATCACGATTGTTTTATTTGTCAGATACAATATTGCTAGATGTGCAAAACTCTGTGAGTAGCTAAAAGGAGCAGATGATAATGGTTTGACATTAAAATGTTGAATTAGCCTCTTTTGAGAACAGCAAGGCCTTGTAGGACCAAATTGTTTATAAGTTTTGAATTTGAATTCTGAAGGGGTTAAAACTAGCCCTGACTGCAAACCAAGTGGGCTAGAATTATGTTCTTTGAACACATGGTGTGTCTTAATTATGACTTCTGCTTTCTCAACCTCTATGGATTGCAATGCCTTTTGGCCCTTGAATAAATATCTGAATGGCTGTAAAATATTTGCATCAGAAAGTAGGTTAGCATCATTAAACAGATCCTGGATTGCAGCATTATTGAAATCTATTTAATATTAAGAGAATGCATTCTGAATTAAATGTCCCCTTTTTTGTAAGCCATGGAGCTCTACAAGTTTAGGAATAACCCCATAAAAGTTACTTGGCAAACCTCCCAAAATCTCTCGAACCACTAAATTTCATTGTGTCGATATTACATGAGAACTTGTAGAGGAAATTAGAGTCCAGCTGGCACAAAAATCACTTTGTAAGACTGGCACCACAGTCCTGAATAAATAGTGTAAGCTCCCTCTGAGATTTACATTTCATTCATGTGGGTTACATCTTCTTAATTATATTGCCCCAAAGCACCTGAGTTCCCCCTCATCTCAAGGGAGCTCTGGAGGAGAATATCACCACAAGGGTTCCTTCATGCCATTTCTCCTATTGTGCCCCATGCCAGCAGCAAGGTAAGAGACAGGATTTGCTCCCTCACAAAACGGGTTTCAGGACACAACTCCACAGCTGGAGGGCTAGCTGTATAGATCTCACAAACTAGGCGCCACTGCTGGCCCATCTCTTCTTAATTTCTTTCAGCTGGACTCTGCCACACAGTGTCCATTTGTGGACCTCTGTGTGAAGAAAGGAGGGATGGAAATAGGGAAGAAAATAACACCCTGCTTCCCCCAGAAGCCAGGCAAACCTTCACCAACACAGTAGTATAGACCTTTAGCATGGACTAGTCTGTGTTGTAAAATATTGTTTAAATGGTTCATAAGTAAAGTTTGGAAAGCTGTACTAGAAATAGAAAAATTTACTCCATCCCTCTTCTTTTTCTTTCTTTTGAGTTCTATCAATATCCATGTTTGAATGAATGAACTTAATTTGTACTCTTTGTTGTGTTGCTAATACAAACATTTTATGTAAACCCAGCTTTGCAAGTTCACCTTATTGAAGAAGCCAAGCAGCACGCGCTATTACACAGTTACAAACCACAAAGGAATATCTTTTGTTATTACATAGTCAGTGGAAAACATGGTTACTTTGGCTTCCTAATACTGAACAGGTGTTTTCTGTACTTTTCACTTTCACCTATAAAAGTCAGTGGAGACCTGGACAACAGCTACAAGCCACAGTACAAGAGTCTGAGCATTTCCACCATTTGGATTAAGATTTTCATTAGCCTGTGCCTCTACTTAGGCTCTACCATGTAGGATATACCCTGCATCTGCAGACTGTAGTTCTTACAAGCACACATCCAGCCCTAGAATTCATTGATTTGCCACTATATGGATCAGCTTAAGCAAAATTCCCCCAAGAGATCCATCTCAGTAAAAGAATTTAGAAGTCTACCCATTTTTTTAAAAATTTCTAGTTCTAAATTATTTTTCTTCTTATGTTTCTAGATCTACCACAGAAGAGATCAGCATTAAAAAGAAGTTTTTCTTTCTAAATAAGGTAAATAATTTAGACACACTTGAAAATAAAAAAATGGTACAAGGGAAACTGCCATCAAGTTACTCATCCAGACCTGATGAGTGGACCTGTGGATAGCACCTACTGCAATGAATCTTTAGGTCTTGACTGGGGTCCGTAACTGATAACCGATATTGCAATTTAAGTAATAATAATGTGTGCATAGCAATATAAGAAGATAAAATTTTACTGGAAATTCAGAGTAATAATGACCTATATGTAAAGTACTGTGCTATTATTTAGGGAAAACGAGAACAGTAACATTTATAATTTCTACAACTATATGAAGACCATTTTCCATTCTCTGCCTCCAAGTCTTCACTGAATAATAGGAATTTTTGTCAAATTTTCTTGAATTTGTCATGCATAATTTGCTTTTTCATAGCCCCTTTCTGAGGTCATTTTTGTGTCTAAAGCATTTGTGTGTTATGACTGTAGTTTAGAAGTAACTCACAGGTGTAAAACTAATATGTAAAACTGGTGAGAGAAACTGCCTTGAAATGAGATGAACATTCTTTCATGGGGCAAAGATATTTCTAAGATTAAAATTAATGACTTCATGGAAAAAAAAAGATGTTTAGTGACAGTATAGTACACATTTTAATGCTAATTTCCTATATGATATACATTCATATTCTTGGACTATAAAAGCTGAAGCGATGTACATCAGTTTCAGGCAATTTTGCTGTTGTTTAGAACTAGTGCTGAATCATGATTTATTCTCCATTTTCTTCTAGTTGATAATATAGCTCAAGGAAAATAGCTCACCTCATGGCTTACACTTGCCCTGAAGCACTTAAAGTGCCAGATGATAAAACTTACTTTGACAAAAAACTGACCAGAGGAGACAAGGATGAAGTATGAAGATAAGAGTGAGGGAAGATGGCTTTCAAAGAGGGACGGAGAAAGGACCTTGCTTATGTATTAAACCACAACACATATAAAGACCAATTTTTTTCTTTTTTTTTTTTATTTTCTAGATTGCTTCATCAAATGAAGAATGCTAAGGTGCTAAGAATACAGTCATCCCTGGCAGCCAGGAGGCAGAAAAAAACCACACTGAAATATCCAATTTGTTTATAGATAGTCCTCAAGGAGTAGGCTGCAAAATAATTTTGTCTTCCAGAGACTGCTAACAGCTACCTGAGGGTGTTACACTTGAAAAATATGACTTCACATTTAGTACTTGAATGTCATATTGTTAAGTATTCGGGAATAGCTCAAAAATCGCTCAGCTGGCACAAAAAGAAAGCTAAACAAAACACCTCAGACATGCATTTGATGCAGTGTGATTTAAGGAAAAGTGGCCTTCTTTTGTTACTGTTGCCTCCTAAATGCAATGCACAGCCTCATTTTTTAAGATTTTCTCTCTTCACATAACCTTAGAGGCCTCACTTCCATGATGGTTGCTAGCTTTTTCCCCTCAGATAATACATGAATATAGATAATAGCCTTTCAGTGTCACAGATTCAGCACAAGCTCATGTTTATATGTCAGAAAATGTTGCTTTCTTTCAGATATGTTTTTAGTTACAAATGCCTTGCACATTTCAGTGGCTTTCTCATGCTGAGTAATGCATCCAGTACTGGATCTGATCCAGCTCTCACCATGGGCAGTAGGAAGAGTCTTTCTGGCTTCAGTAGGGACTCAGTGAAACTCTGTGGGTTTTATCCTCATTTCTATGTCTTCCATCCTAAGTACAGCACTTAAACAGATGCTTAAATTTAAGTATGTAAGTAGTCCTATTCAAATAAATGGACCATTCACATGTGTATAATTAAACACATGCAAAAGCATTTTTCTGGTTTGGGAGCATGTACACATATATATCTGTGTATGGTTATACATATATGCTATTAAATTATTGAGAACTACACAACTTATGGAAAAACAGTGCTTATCATCTTAAGCATTAGAATCATAGAATATCTGAAGTTGGAAGGGACCTATCAAGACCATGGAGTCCAACTCCCTGCTCCTCACAGCACTACCTAAAAATAAACCATATGACCAGAAGCATTGACCAGATGCTCCTTGAATTTTGGCAGGCTTCGTGCTGTTACAACTTCACTGGGGAGCCTGTTCCAGTGACTCAGTGGAAGAACCTTTTCCTAATGTCCAATCTGAACTTCCACAGATGCAGCTTCATTCCATTCCTCATGTCCCATCGCTGGTCACCAAGGAGAGGAAATCAGCAACTCCCCCTCTGCTTTTCCCCTTGAGGAAGGTGCAGACTGCAATAAGGTCACCCTTCAGGCTTCTCTTCTCCAAGCTGAACAAACCAGGTGAACTCAGCCACTCCTCCTAAGTCTTGTCCTTGAGGCCTTTCACCAACCTGGTTGCCTTCCCCTGGACACACTCCCATAGTTCTATGTTCTTCTTACACTGAGGTGCCCAAAATTGCACACAGTACTTAAGGTGGGGCTGCACCAGTGCAGTCTATAGTGGGACAATCACCTCCCTCGATCCGCTAGCTATGCCGTGCTTGATGCACCCCAGGACATGATTGGCCCTGTTGGCTGCCAGGGCACACCGTTTCCACTTGCTGTCAACCTAAACCCCTAGATATCTTTCCACAGGCTTGCTCTCCAGATAGTCTCTGTTTTATGTATTTGTCAGAATTCAGAGAACTGAAGAAACTAATCTTTTTTGATGAGGTTTGTGTTATATCTGACTGAGTGATTCTTCACAAATAAATGAGCTGAAAAATGTATCCCTCTATCTTATTCAAATTTGTTGTGACACAGGCCTGACTTTTATGTTTGCCTTACAAGGATCAGATGAATAGTCTGGATGGACTATTTTAAATCAATGGATTATTTAGACACTGTTCACTTTTCTTGCTGTTCATTATTTGTGATCTGTGATTAATTACCTGAGTGTTTAAGTATTGTTTCTGTATTCTGATTGGATGCCTGAAACTTCTGAGAACAGGAAAAGAATGAGCCAGAAACAGTAATTAGTACACAGTCAAAGTGAATGCACTTGTTAACATATGAATGATTTCGTATTAATAAGAAAACAGATGTTAATATGAAGAAATATCTTGATAATTAGTGCAATTAAAACACTACTTGTGTAAAATCTTTAAAATAGTATTTTTGCCATATTCAGCTCACTCTAGTTAGTACTGTATATCCATTATCAAATTACTGCAAACTACTAGAAGAACCACACTAATGAAATGAGAAAACTCTAATTCTTCCAGTGACACAGGTTATTGAGCGTTTTATGGTATAGGTATAGCATGGAAGCAAAAGCATAGGTGCTTAAGCTGTGGTTAGTGTTATTGACAGAGGATTTCACTGAGCACTTTCAGAAGGTACTGTTATAGTTACAACTTAGAGATCATTAAGTAAAAAGCAATTGCAACAAGAATATCCTAGATGATATACAATGCTTTGTCTCATACCCAAGTGGCAAGGCATAGGAAAAAAAAATCTATACAATAATAACAATTAACTTCCCTTAAAATACAAATGGTAAAAGATTTTGAATAATGCATAGGATGAGGAGGATAGCTATATGCAGCAGGAGGGCAGCTGGCGTTTGGACATGAGGGCAGCTGAACTGTGAGCACTTTGTGTTCTTCATTCAGATAAACACAGGGCAAGAAGGAACCTGAGGAGGGAAAATAAATCCTTCAGGTGGAAAAGAATGGCATTGGAAAAAAGGTCCTGAAATGACAGAGCAGTGACCGAGAGGACACGAGTCCTGACACATTTTACCCTGGAAGTCCATTGCAGACCCTCATCTGAAGGTTTCGATGGCATCTCACCAGTTCCTGGGGAAACCAGCCCACCCTGTGCTGCCGGTTTGCAGGCCAAACTCACACTCATACTTACCTCTGTGAAGGGTGGTCTTTTGTGATCTGACTTAGGCTCAGGGAGATGTCATTGGGGCAAGGCTTAACCTGGCATTTGTTCACTTTGTACCTGTCCCACGGAGGAGAATGAAAACCTTTGTGGTCAGTCCTTGCCACTGCTTTTACCTCAAGGTCAAATAGATTTCATTCCCTCCTATCCTCTGAAATGCTCAGAATTTCAGAATGACTTTTTACAACCAAGACAGTGATAGGTAAGAGGTGTGCTGCTGAGCCTGGCAGGTCTGGGGGGGGCGGCAGGGTGGCTGTAGGAGGCAGCTGGCAGCTGGCTGGTGCCAGTGGCAGCTGGTTGCAGATGGTTCTGGCACCACCACAAGTGCCCCCTTACCCCCTAAAGTCATAGCCCTCGTGCCATGTCTTACAAGTATTTAATGGAGATCCACAGTCATGAGGGAAGAAGACATTGGGAGGGACATCCTCTTGGAGACATGTGGCTGTAGGTAGGCTGCTGAGGAGACTGCTGAAAAGGTGACTGGAGACTCCTGGAAGGAAGCCCTCCATGTCAAACGGGTGCCCTGCCAGGGCAGGGACACCTGTGAGGGACCGTGGCCATAAGGTGACCCACACCAGGGCAGGGACACCCTGAGGGGACTGCAGCCTGCAGGTGGTCCATGCCAGAGCTGGGGAAAATCAGTAAAAAAAGGAAGGTGGAGCCTCAGGACACCAGTATGCACAGAGGTGCACACAGGAACCATTACACACTCGACCCCAACCTGCAGGGCTGCCACTTGCTTGGCTGTGGGAACTGGGATGGGTACGTGGGGAGGTGCTTGGCTTAACACTTTTCCTCCCCCCTCCCCACAGCCCACTCAAGTGTTGGTTTACTTGTTTACATTTTCTTTTTCTCAGTTATTGGAAATAACTCTCCAAATCAGTTATTAGAAACTTGTGGTAACGGACGTTAAACGAAATTAAGTAAAAATTCTCCAAGCTGAGAATATTTTGCCCACGGCAGGAGGGGGCAGTACATAATGACAAAATCATGAGGTCTGCCCTCTCACTGGCCACCCCACAGTGTTCAGACACAGCAGAGAAGTGGGAGCACAGGCTCTTCAGCGAGGGCTTAACAGCTATTCAAGAGGTTGAAAAGCTGTATCTTCAACTGTGTAGACTGAAGCTCTGATTCAGCCAAGTACGTTGCAACATCCTCTTCTCCTAATAAAAAAGCAGGGAGCTGTAATGAACAATCTGGCCAAGCTTTTCAGTTATGGTATTTATATGTACACGCAGCTAGATAGCAACAAATATGGCAACAGCATCATAACATTTTTCTATTACATTCAATATTTCCACAGATATGAGTTTACTCCAATATTTCTGTTGCACTACAATGACAAGTCCCTCATGTTTACAGGTGTGAAATCACATTATGTCATGACCTGTAACAAAGTACAGCTCCTGATTCAATGGGGAGGACTCAGTCCTAATCTGCATGCCAAGCAGGAGATGTGAAATAAGGGTGGTTTCTGTGAGGACTGCAGCTGAAGTTAAAAAGTAAAATAAAACTCAGCCCTCCCCATGAAAATAGGAGAAATGCATTCTCCTTCCTCTATCAGAATTCTATAACATGGAGAAACATTATATAGTTATACAAAATTGCAGTACGATCAAGCATTAGTAAGAAAATAGAAGTTTAAGCCATAGCCTTATATAAATCCAATAACTGCTCTCCTTCATTGTCAGACTTCCATTGAATACATTGATGTGTACCTCTGTATAACCTCAAAATGTTGTATGGTTGTTAATACTATGATGTCTTAGGCACACAGAACCTATATCATATAGCCCCCTGTCTCATCTGCTACATGTGCTGGGCTGTACTAGGCAACTCCTGAAGATTCAGGTATTTGGGAAAGCTTGCAAGAAACAGAGACGAGAAGACATAAAGTATTTGGTATCTTAACAGTCATGGAGTTAATCTTTCACTCAACAAGAGAGCAGAGTGCAGTAGCAACCACATTGCTAAATTTTTTTTCACTATTCTGGAGCTACACAGTCAGAGAATATCCAGGTTCTGGCTTGTTAAACAATTATGCCAAGAAACGCTTGTTTGTTGAAAGAAAACTATAGAATCTTGCAGTCTTAGGTCTTATGTGATCTTTTTTGTAATTATCGTATGTTTAATAATACACCACCTAGCTTTTAAATTGGAGTGGGGTGTCATGAAAAAGACAATGCATTCAATGTAGATTTTTCTCATACTGATAAAAGCAAGAAGCAGCTGCACTGGAAAGTGGGTTACACTGCTGTGAAAACAGCTGATGGTAACTGTCGGAACCAGGACCATGTTGCCTGTCAAATACACAGACACCGAGATTAACTCTGATCATAACTGAGAGCAGAATTTGAAGTTGCCATGTAGTGCTGAAGTGCTGCCTGTTATTTAAAAGGATGTTTGTTTTGTCTAAATGTAGCTTATGCTAATTTAAGAACAGAATCATGGGTTCAGCATATGCAAATATTCCTTTCGCTGGTGGAGAATTAAATATTTTTGGCTGGATGTTAGAACCAGTTTTAAAAAATGTAATATGCTCAGAAGAGAACACCTAATGTATATTGAATACTAATGGCTGGGGAAGAAAAAAAACCCCAGTTCTTCTGTATTCCAATGTTTAGCTTGAAATAGTATTAAAACCCCCAGCATTTAACATGGGCTGACGTCCTTTTGAAGCCAGCTTGTCACATGCTGGGGAAAGTGTTGGTGTTTTAGTTAATTTACTAGTTTAGCATTTTAATTGTTTAGAAGGCTTTGTATGGGAATTTGAAGTAAGTATTCCACCAAAGTGAACAGTATTTTAAATGAAAGTTTATCTGACTAATGAGCTTGATAGGAAGCTGGTTTTCCCCTTGAAACCAAAATAAAACATCATTTTGGAGCCATTAAAGCGTACAACAAAGTTTGCTATTTAATTCTTTTCTTGGAGACAAATTAAAATACATTTTAATACTTGGCTTTTTTTAATAATTAATGTTTCCTGTGTTTTCCAAGACTACTCTTTTCAGACTTCTACTAGAGAACACTCATTTCTTCATCTGAAAAGCTCTTCCACATTTGGCTCATGAACAATCAAGGTATTTGAAAGTATCTTGGACTTGTTTTGGAGCTCTGACATATCCTAAAAGGTTCTGCCATGCATGACACAGCAGAATTTCAACTACAAGTGCATGGTAAGCAATTAAGCTTCATTTACATTTTACCACTATGTTTCACTTACCTTTTGCTGTGATTTTAGCATGCATCAGATACTTTATTTCACATCTTTACTAAATCCACAAACCATGAATTTAAGTGTCCCACATTTTTGACATGTTATTCCACATGCTAAGTGCCAGTAGTCTACATCTAAGTTGAACAAAACCTAGGAATTACACAAGAGTGAGCTCAAATTGAAATGAAATTACTCTGAAATCTAAAAGCCAAGCTAAATCATTTACAGCTGCTTCATAAAAGACTGAGAGATGAAATGCAAATTCTCTCTGGCATTAAATAAAATATGTTTAAACCATGTCATATATTATAAAGGTCTCTGTTGGTAGATTTTTGAAAGACTGTCACTTTATTAGAGCACAGATGATATCTATCAATAGGAGATCAATATGTCGTGCTGGATTCTAATTTTAAATTGTTGGATAAATGTAAATGGTAATTAAATAGGGAACTTCATTATTATATCCTTTGCCAGAAATGTTGTAATTTTAGCCATACAGCATAAAGTAACATTTCTTAATCTTTAATTATATTTTAAGATTCTAATAGTTAGATGACCGACTATTTATGGAAGGGTTACTGTCAGATGGTTTCCTTTTAAAATCTGGAAAACAATGCCCTGTTGAATATACATCAAGCCTTTATTGCTCCCAAATAAGATTTTCCCATGTTGAGCTTATTTGCTTTTTGTAGTCATCTTGCAAAACAGTGCTACAGCTGCTGCAATGTTTTTATTGTTCATCTCTTTATATACTCTGCTCAGAGTATTTTGATTTTACCAAGTCTCTGATTCTTTTCTTTCTCAACATGGAAATAATGGTGATTTGTAAATGGCACTTTCGCTCGCATAGTAATTTGAGAATTCATGTGGTGAAATCACTTGTTAGGTACAGTGTCACATGCAGACTTGTGATGTTGTGACTAAGTCCTTCTTGACAATGCCAGTTTTGTGTCATGAGTTACCATTGTAAATATTTCAATAGGACCTAATGGGAAGAATGGAGAGCCAATAGTGGGAGCCACTGCATCCTATTCTGATCTGTGCCATTGCAAAATCTCAGGCTAATCATTAAATTTTTTTCTGGTCTAGTCTGCTCTTCTTCAGAAAGGGAATACATTGTTACCCCAGAAAGACTGTATTTTAGCTTTACCTCCAGCTTTCTTGGTGCTCGGGAACTGACAGTATCAGAGTGTCGTAAGCATGGCATTACACCCAAGCTAACAAACCATGCCAAGAGACAGGACTTAACAGCAGACACAGTGCAGAGATAATTTAGGATTATTCCACCCATGTCTGAGCTAAAAATCTCTGAATAGGCTGCTTTGCCTCTCATAGGTATGTCTGCCCTTGCTGAAGCAAGCTTGGGCATTTTTGAACCACATTCTGTTAAATGCCATCCATTGCACCTTTGGTCCAGGTATCCTAAGCTGAAGCTTGATGGCAGGTAACTTAGTAGCAGCAACAAACTATATTTGCAAAACTAGGTTTGCAGTTCTACACCTGTGTCATCTTAGACACCACATTTGGAGTATAATTATGAGCATTTGATTTGATGATTCCCAAACCAGTCATAGAAACTGACTTCAGGTAACCTGCCTGCAAAACTTTGGAGTGTCCTCAAACCCATTACTGAGACCGTTGTTTTCTAAAGGATTTCTTGTAGAAATATCTCAGAACTGTAACAATTTCTCCAAGATTGGTTCTTTCTTCATTAAGGCAATTCTAATATATCCACCATGAAATGACTGGATGGCCTTTTAGCATGCCATTGCATGTGACTTTACATTGCTTACACCAAGTTCTACTTAAATGGTTTATTGCATCAGCCAGATTTTTGTTGTCCAGTAATCAGAATGCCACATGACTTTTTCCTAAAAAGAGTTATTATTATAATCTTATCCCATTGCTTCATTATTCTGTAATTTAGTCAGATTTGTGGCCAGTTTGATTAGTCTTACAAAGTTATATTTGCTGAGTAACCTCTCTCTCACTGCTTCTTATTTATCTTTAACTAGTGTAAAACAAAAACTTTGAAATTAGAAACAAAAAAACACCAATTAAAAAGTTAATTGTAAAATGAATTTTATGTTGCCAGTCATTTCACTGACCTGGGGATACAACATAGCCAAGAAATGTAGTCTGCTCGTTTCAAATGATATGTCACTCAGGCAAAATGTCCTTTGCTGTTGCTGGTGGAAAATAAGGATGAGTTGTGCATTCAGTGCTTTATTTCCAAACACATGAAACAGGTACAATGTTCCCACAACACAGACAGCTGGCTGTACTTATGTAACACAGTTGTATCTTCAAGTCTTGAACATATATATACTTATCTTTTCAATAAAGTCGTTGGCCCACAATACACCCACAGCCAAAGACAGGCCTCATCCCAGATACCTTTTACATTTCTCATTTGAACTGCTGTCTTGATTCTGACCTCACTTGTCAGTGTAAATCAGGAATAATTTCACTGAAGTCAGCAGAGACACACCACTTTGGCAAGTTCGGAACCAGATCTTGCTTGGGAGTCATTCCAATTCTAGTACCAAAAGCTAAT
>VZTL01030555.1:4089-21724 GCA_013400535.1 Scopus umbretta
AAAAAAAAAAAAAAAAAAGAAGAAAGAGGACTAAATGAGCAGAGCTTAGCATAGATACTTATCAGGAACTCAGCAATATTTTCAGAAGCATTATCAAAATCTGCCACACATCGATCTTTCTTTAACCACATAATTCAATATTACATGTCCTTCCAAAACTAGAAAACTAGCAGAACGAGCACTGAAGTTCAATACAAAAGAATAATAAAAATAAAAATCAGATGGACTCCGAGTTATTTCTATAAACTAATGATTAAGGGGTTAAAGTGAGGGAGAAATGGCCTATCCTTCATTGCTAAAATCTGACAGTTTCCCTTGTTCACAGTCAACTGCTGAAGAGCATGGAACTACCCACTCTGTCTTTAACTAGTACAAATAAATACAAACTATGGAAGAGCGATACATTATTACAAAGTGTTCAAAAAAAGAAAAGGAGCAGGCAGTCAGAAAGTAATCAGTTTTCCTCTGATTACTGCTTCAGCCTACGTTTAAGCTTTTAGCTATAAAAAAGCACAATTCCCTAGTTCAACAGCTTCTGTTAAGAGTACATTTTTTACGTATTCTGTATCAATTCACTGACAGAAATTACCCATCAGCAAAAGCTGCACCTTTACTAGGAACCCCAAGAAAACATCAGAAACATATAAATTCATAACAAATGTGTCCACAAAAGTTTCTAGTGCACAGTCCATCTTAGTAAACTATAAGACGCATTAATATTGTCTCCTATCTGAAATACTGTTTTCCATTAGGAAATTTAATTTTACAAAGCAAAGGAAAAAAAAAGGCCAAAAATTAAACAAAGCTTATAACCATGAGGATAAATTTAGTACATACAGAGAGGGTGTCTGTAGATAAGCCTTTGCAGAGGTAACCACTTTGGTAAAAAGTGAAATGTGTCTGGGAATTGCAATATGCTTATTGCATAATAAGGAAGATGACCAGTTAAAATGGTTAAGAGCTAATAGTGCTGCTTTAATTCATTATTAAGCTAGAACAGCAAATGTTACACATTCCTGAAGTAAAGGAGCTAAGAATTAAAAGGTCATATAGTTGCATTTAAATCTGCAATTTTTTAGTGTTCTTTTACATACTGTAAGAATTATCAGATCATAAATTCACGATTAAGTGACTGTTAGAGTACAGCAAGGTACTACAACAGATTTTTAAAACTTGAAGGATAAATACATACTGAACTATTCCACCCTTCAAAATAGAAACTTTCATACACACCCTGAAAACTAGTAATGAAAGTATCTCTTGAACAATCAGCTGCAATAGGAACAGTTTTTGCTTTCAGCTGACCAATGGCACATAAATAAATCACAAAATGTGAATACAGACTTGCTGGTCCATAGAATGGTTTTGCTATAGCTACTGGAACTACTAAGCACTAAACACAGGATCCTTCATAGCTGTCTAACACAATTAAGCAACAAAGTAGCAAGGACAGTGCTCTTACAGAGAAGAGCTGGAAAATAAGTTTAAAAACTGGAAAAAAAAAACCAGAACCCAAAACCTACAAGAATACCCTGCCATCCGTCACCTCTCTATCTACTGTTTTATACTTGCATCCCCAATTGTTTAATATCTTGCTCTACTAATCGTTCTCTGTTTGGCAGCTGAACTGGCTAAGTTTGACAGAGAGTGAGAAATTTTTCCTGTAAAAGTTAATTTAACAGTAAGAGGAAGCGGGAACTTCGAAATGGACACAGTTTAAATAGAGGGATATATATATATATGACATGGAGATACAGGAGCAGAATCAGCAGGACCAGCAGATTTCTGAAGAGATGCTTGCTTTTGAGAATGTACCATTGTTCCAGAAAATCTCAGCTGCTTCATCTTTGAACACTGGTATATCTTTACCTTCAGCACTCCTGTTGCCTCCTCCTGAACAGGTATGTTAACATTGCCATCATGAAAGGCATGATATACATGATGTACATGACATAATCTGATAGATAAATAAGATAAATCATATCAGTAAGAGGTGAAGACTGAAAAAATGGGTAATAGTAAGTCATTCTGTAATTCACAAGTCTACGTATCTCTTCTCTCTTACACTAGCTCTTACTGGAAAAATTATTTCACTCTCTGTTATATGCCTATGTCATGGTTTAACCCCAGTCAGCAACTAAGCACCACACAGCCACTCACTCCCCCCAACCCAGTGGGATGGGGAAGAGAATTAGGAGGAAAAAAAAAAAAAAGTGATTTGTGGGCTGAGATAAAGACAGTTTAATAGAACAGAAAAGGAAAATAAAATAATAGTAATTATGATAAAAGAACCCACAAAACAAGTGATGCACAAAGCAACTGCTCACCACTCGCTGACTGATGCCCAGCCTGTCCCCGAGCAGCGATCCCTGCCCCCCGGCCAACTCCCCCCAGTTTCTGTACGGCGCGTGATGCCATATGGTATGGAATAGCCCTTGGGGCAGTTTGGGTCAGCTGTCCTGGCTGTGCCCCCTCCCAGCTTCTTGTGCCCCTGGCAGAGCATGGGGAGCTGAAAAGTCCTTGACTAGTAGTAACACTATTGAGCAACAACTGAAACATCAGTGTGTTATCAGCAGTGTTCCCATACTAAATTCAAAACACAGCACTATGCCAGCTACTAGAAAATTAACTCTATCCCAGCTGAAACAAGGACAGACAAATTTTTCCAGTTTTCAAAAATATCCTCAAGAGATAGCAGTGTATCCTGCAGCGGACAAAATACAGCATAGCCACCACATAAAAAAAACAGTCCTTAGTTCAATTACTAATGTACACTACTAGCCTTACAGTCCAAGAGTTTAGCAAGAGAAAGAACATAAAGACGTCAATTTGCTTCCTCTATAATTTTTGTTGAAATGACAGGAAGGCATTATGATGTCTCCTGCTTAACACTACAACATACAAACAATCCTGCAGGTTCTTTAAAGTACACAATATTTAAAAAATGCAAACTTTCTATGGCTGTGCTTTCTAGATAGCATCAAGGTACTTCAAAATTGTGTGTTAAAAGCAGCAGTTTTTGCTCATGCACACCCGTGTTTTACAAGTTGTATCTAAAAGGCATAAGAGCATGAACATACACTGCATACACTCCAAGCAATTAAAACAGTTTCTTCATCTTTCAAACAAAGTACCTTGCTTTAAAAGCATTAATTAATAAAAGCCTTCCCTTTTCCCCACCAAAATAAGGTAGGTTTTTGTTGGGATTAGGGGGTGTGGTTTTTTAGCGCTCTCTGGTGTCTTCCTCCCAAGCCAGAGATACATGTGCTGTGCTAAGATTTTTTCATTTAAAACTTCACACTGAGGTATCACTTGTTTGAGAAGTTTGCTACTCACTTTGCAAGAAAAATTTCGTCATCAGTTCCTGCAACCAGAAATTATGTGTACCCAGTCCCACTGAAATTATCACTTTGTACACGTATTGCACAAGGTGTTATTTCACATAGGAAAGCAAGGGGAAGGAAGAAAACAACAGGAAGGACAGATCAGAAGAAGGTAAAGAAGCATCAAATCTACAAGTCTCAGACACCTTCATTAACAGAAACTACTACTCTCTGTTTTCCCATGTACTCCTCTTACAAGTGTCAGACTTCTTCCTGATGAAGTCTTACCACCAATACCCCCTTAAACCTGGAGAGAAGTAAAAAAGCTTTAAAAAAAAAGGGGGCAAAAGGGGGGGGAGGAAGGAGGGAAGGGAGAAGAAAAGGGAGGGAGGGGAAAAGGGAGGGAAGGGAAAGGGGAGGGAAGGGAAAGGGGAGATAATACTGTCTGTATGGTAATGCTGTCAGAATGAAATTATGAGACAACCTGAAGTGGTACAAGGAGTGAGTTTTGTGTGGCTTCTTCTGAGGTAGACATGCATTGTATCATCATAGCTATTGCAGAGGCTAAACCTGAAGCCCTGGGTGGCCCCTACCAATCCCATGTCACCCTAATTTCTTGGACACATTACAGGGAGTGAAAGATATTTTTCCTTGACTATCAAACCAAAATACACTGTCATTATACAATGGAATGCTTTAAAGGTAACTTTAAGAATGTCTCTCTGTCCTCCACCTCTGCTGGTACTGTAAACTTAAAGAATTAAATTTACTTGTGTACTGTATAATAAGGACTTTCCAAACATTTATGAGGGATAGGGAAAGGATTTTGAATGATGGCAGCAGTCTGACAGGATTATGTAATGCAAAAGGCTATGGGGAACACTACTGTACTAGGGATTAGTGTATATGCAGAAAAGCACAGGTTACTGTGGGATTGTAGTGCACACTACAGGACAGCAGTGATAAGTTCAGCATTCCTATGTTGCATGCTAAAAATGCATGAAAATCACATCCACACTTACCCCCCCAAAATGAAAGGTTTTCAACTTTGCATTTAAATGGACTGAATTACAAAACTAAACAAACACAGTTGGAATAAATTAAATCATTAACATGTACTTGCACATGTAGATGTTGAGAGTTTTAGAAGTTCTCTCCCTTCCAGCACAGAATGATTTCTGACGGAGAGGTGAGAGACTTTACCTGTACAGTAACATCCCTAGAGCAGCACTTAAACTGGAAACAAGCTTATACCACCACCTTGAGGTTATATTTATACATATTTTCCCCAATTGAAAGGGTTTAGCTTTGCAGCAAGAGAAATTAAAAATAAAGACTCAGTTCCTTCCTATTGACCTGAAAGTGCTAAGACTCTTCACACTAAGTAATTCACCCAGTATCACTTGAATAGAGGTTTACATGCCTAACCTCCAACCAAAGGGTGAGGTATTGCAAACAAAGTTTTGTTTCTCCTGTGGATTTAAGGGAAAATAAAAATCTAAACAAAAATTAAAATACTAAACTGCTGGAATAGGTGAAATATTAAAGAGTCAAAACAAATCTATAGCAGAAAAAGAGTGTGAACAGCATCTGGAATAAAGAACTCTGCAACTAAATAACTATTTCTTAGGAAATGCTTGAAAGACACAGTTTCAAATATTGTTATGAGGTGATCTTACGCCTTCTAAACCAGCATCTATGAAGAGCCTCAAATTGCCTCATCTTCACTGCCAAAAATGATGCATTAGTTTTTTCCAGAAATGGAAAAGTATATAAGGAAATAGTGATGGAAGACGTGCATCCACTGTGGATGCACTTTTTTATTTTTTTATTTAGCTTCCAAAGTTAATAGGAAGGAAATAGCATGATTTCACTCTCCTTCTCTCAAAGGTGTTGAAATCCTTTGGTAGATAAAACTGCATGAGAATAAACTCTAATTATAGGCCACAACAAAACATGCATTACCTAAACTCTATTCAAATGAACTTTTTTCTGGCCAAGAAGTACAGAGGAAAAACAAGGAGCTCCTTTCCAGAAAGCTCTACCATGTCACCACAAACACATCTGTGTAACTCCATATAAGTCTATTAAAAATAATTCTATGCATGTACCATGTAACACTCTCCAGCAGCTATCTTTCCTTACTTGTGCCTGTACTACATACACATCACAGCTCTTCAAAACATCAGCATGAGACTGAGTGAAAATATTCACATATACCTTCTACAGTGCTGATTCAGAAAGCTTGCTGACTGCAATTTTAAGTAAGACTATGCAAAGAGACAAGCAAAAAACTTGCAGTATGTATTATGCAGGAAAGAAATTGCTCTCCTAAATAGAGTCTAAGGTGTCTTCAAATGCACATGGCAAGTTCTTAAAATTTCCTGTTTTGTTAAAAAATAACATCACAATTACTGGCCATAATCCAGAGGCACCTAGGCTCAGAATGCTTCCTTTGCTCTATGCAGGGAAGCAATAATGCAAACATCATCAAGACAGTGAAGCCTCATATCAGAGGAACATACAGTGAGCAGAAAAAGTATCTACAAAGGTTTGCCGTAAGGAGGAGAGGGGGAGGAATGTGTAAAGCAAAAAATAAATCAAATCCACTATTTTCAACTTTAACATCCCTACTTACTCCATCTAAAACAGAGGCTTTGGCTTAAACAGGGTAGACACTTGGTTGGTCTTAATTGTTTAACAAAATCTAATTGATAATTTGAAAGGAAAGAGGAAACAGTAACCTTTTAAAGGTAATTTGAGAGGAAAAAAAAAAAAAAAAAATCGAAAATCCACTAGAAGATTTCTAATAAGCTGTAATTTAATAAAAACACTGATCACCAATAGTTTAGAAAATAAAATTGCTCACTTCAACAGAGCATTGGTTCTATTGGCAAATAACAAAATCAAAGATTAAAAACACTGTAGAAAAAGGCAAAGACCTCTGCAACATGCATGAGATCTCAGGCCTTAATACACCAAAGATCAAGCAAAACCAGAAAACACTGTGAAACAAATGCAAAATTCTAATACCAGAAACTCTGGTAAAGATAAAGAATCTCACTGAAGTGTTTGACTAATTATATTGACTCACTTATAATAATGTGCCTTTCAAAAAGAAGGATGTCTCAGAACTTAATTTTACAAATTAGAATACAAAATTGTTTTGTCTCATGCTTCATGTCAGCTGTTCTGTAATACATATACAGTTTATAATTGCAGATAAGTGCAACTTCTGTAGTAATTCAGGTTGGACATTCAAAGCATTTAAAAGTTTTAGGGTAATATTACTATCCTTCTGAACACTGAAACAGAACTAGTAACAATCATGAACAGCCAGGATCTCAGTGAAGATTCCTTCTGAGACCCTGAACCTTTTATCATAGCTTTTCTGTCTAACTAAAATCTGGTCTTTGAAAACCTCTATGAAATGTATTGTAGATCCTTTAATTTTTTATTATCTACTTGAGTTCAATTTCCCACCAAAGAACCAATCGATTCAGTATCTCACCCGATAAAGAACATCTTATAAGAGGGAAATTAAGGTCTCCTCAGGTTTGACGCTGATTGACTTATAGTAAGCTTTATTCTATATCTTTCAGGTATCAGTTATCTACAGGTTAACAAAGCATTAAATTATTCCATTGTCTGCAGAGATAATCCCCAGGTATCTTTTTTAATAAATGCCTATCCTAAAAATCATAGCATTGGCTCCTTGTCCGGATATGGGTAAAGCCACCAGATATGGTTTAAATGGGTAAATTCAGATAACTGTTAAAAGTCTGTGTGTATTAAGCAGTCAGGATAAAAACTACTACTACTGACACTTACTTTACATACTTCCTGCTGGTTTCAGTTAGAGTTCTACCTCAGAAATACAGGCCCTTGCAAAACTGAAACACATTACATTTCTGTGGTTGTATAGTTGTGTTTTGGCTTTGTTCTGGTTTTTTTTTTTTTTTTTTTTTTTTTTTTTAATCTAATTACTCAGTAATCCAAGATTCACTTTTAAATGTTAGCTACAGAGTTTCTGGATGTAAAGAATTACACTGTTAACTACTGGACAGCTGCTTTGTACCACCTGTACAGATACTGAGATACATTACTATTTTCCTTCAGCTGTGGACACAATTGCATGTTTTACAAATTATTCTGTATTTTTGACATTATCCATCAATACTCCGCACAATTTATAACAAACTACAGAACTGACTAGTAACCAACAAAGACTGATGATTTTATGTTTCTTCTCTTTATCAGATTACTGAGGACTAAACAAAAAACAGCCAAACTTTTAGACCTTATAATACTGGTTTTCTCATTTGTCCTGCACAGTTGTTGCAGCAACTTCTAAAGGTCTGTCTGTCCTTCACTGAAGTCTGTGTGGACTGACTTTTCATTTCCATGTAGAATCTCCCTCAAGAAATGACTCAGTTGATCATTATCTTGAGAATGTTCAGTTTAGTCTGCGCACATTTCTTTCTTTTTAAAAGATTTTAGTAACTTTAAGTGAACTTTAAGTAAACCAGTAACATAACATTTAAAAACAGTAACTAGTGTAAAGTTTAAAAACAGTAATTCAAGTAAACTAGATGTAATCTTCTCACCATCTAAATTTATACATACTACATGCAAAAGGTGTATCATCACGGATGATGACAGCCTGTATTTTTCATCTTGATAATTTTAAAATTAAAACCTTTAGTTTGTTTGCTTACTATTTTAAGATCATAATATATAGGCTAAGTATTTTACACATCATGAAGTTTACACTAATGCTAACTCACACAGTTCTAACTGCCTGATCACAAGTTCAAAACCAAGGAAACTAGTGTAGCTCAAGATTTTAGAAGCTAGAAGGAATTTATGGTGTAAAAAAAATAAAGACTAAACTTGCACACTTTGACCACAAAACTAAAAGTCACTGGCAACAGAAGTCCTCAGTGGGTATCCCAGACAGATCAATGAAAGCTATACATATGACAAAAACAGTTTAGAATATCAGTAAAACATACAACCTAATTTAATGTGATACAGAAATGTATTTTCATTTAGAAATAAAATGGTAACATCAGTGCAATTTAAATATTCTACGGCAACTAAAGGAAGATTTCAAGAATACAGTGTAGCAGTATCATACTGGAATGGAAACACAATGCTGCACTTGCAGTTCTATCTTACATGACAAATAAATCACATTTAAATCACGCATAGCACAGATGACAATGACCATGATGAGTATCTACCACTGATGGGTAGATTGATTCTTGAATGATTCTTGAAGATTTTGGATGTGAGAGGAACCACTGTTGGGAGAATCAACAGGCTTTTAAGTCATCTGTTCCTCCTCAGAGTCAGCTGTTACACTTCTCTGTTGCACAGTCAACTAACTCATGTCTCAATCTTCACCTTACAAATGCCACAAAATTCATTCTTGCTCAAGTTGCATGCTTGGAAGTATTTTCAATATGAGAACCTGAAGCACTTGACTTTTGCAACAAACACTACACAGAGTAGGAGAGAAAGACAGACAAGTCAAGGTAGTTTACTTTATAAACTACCCTTTGGTACCAATGAAAACTGATCATCACTTCCGCAGATGTAAAGGAGAGTGGAATTTTTAATCATTCTAACACCCACTGAAGAATTTAATGCAAAAAAATGAACAAACCAATCAAAAAAACCTTATCAAGTTGAGCAGAACTCTGTAGAATTTAATGCAAAAAAATGAACAAACCAATCAAAAAAACCTTATCAAGTTGAGCAGAACTCTGTAGAATTTAATGCAAAAAAATGAACAAACCAATCAAAAAAACCTTATCAAGTTGAGCAGAACTCTGTAANTCATTCTAACACCCACTGAAGAATTTAATGCAAAAAAATGAACAAACCAATCAAAAAAACCTTATCAAGTTGAGCAGAACTCTGTAGAATTTAATGCAAAAAAATGAACAAACCAATCAAAAAAACCTTATCAAGTTGAGCAGAACTCTGTAAGTAAAAAAGTAACCAGAATAATGGAAATTAATATCTTCATAACTTGGGTCAGAAATATTTCTCCATTATAAACTCAATTTTATCAGCAGACTAGAAAGGACTTTTTAGGCCTTACAAGGAAAGCATGTGAGAATTTAAAAACTGTGTTTCAGCTCTGCAAAACTGCTTTCAGGTTAGGGGGGCTGAGAATTTCTTAATTCTTTTCGTTTTTAAGTGTACCTCCTGGTAACAAAGTAGCCTAAAATTGTAAGGTTTGCCCTTTTAAAGTGGTTTCTCAGTATTGCCAGACAGTTTAAAGCAACTAACATTTAAACCTGTAATCTGAGAATTCTGGCACACTTCATAGAGTCCAAATGTTTTGCCAGGGATGGAAAGAAATAAGGCATTATCATCAGAAGCTCTAAGATATGACCCATAAACACTTCCTCTGTGTCTCTCCTTATCTCTGTACATGGAGATAGAAAGAGCAAAACAAACTGTTGGCCATGCAGCAGAACTAAGGAGAGCTTGTTTCATGCAGCTTTGTATATATACTACTTTCATAATAAAATTGAAGTCCACCCTTTAACCCTTATCTATCAGGTTATAGATATAATATATATACATAGACACACAACATCCTACTCCTAATTCAGTGCTATGTGGATGCTGGTCAATGCTATAAAGTGAAGTTATGACTGATTTTATTCAGAGATAACACGGTAGGGAAGGACTAATTACAACTTATAGCACATTCAGCCAAGACAGTCTTCATGAAATCTGCAATAACAAATTGTCTTATGACTTGCACTCGTCTTCCAGATACAGCTAATACTGGCAGAGAAGGTTTGGAATTTGGTACAACAGTGTTTCTTTCTGTAAGAAATCAAGCTAACGAATCACACTGCACTCAGTCTTGAGAAACACTTGTTAATAGGGAAATACTACAGAAAGTGACATATGACAGTCAGCAAGTTGAACATACCAGCAATTTAACTCAGAGGTAGAGGTGACTTATCAAATCCCAGATTCAAAAGAACAGGGCTTAAGATGAAATGCTGTTGCAATTTAGCAAGTGATGAAATGAGGGTGGTATAACCAACAGTAACCTAGAATATTAAAGTCATATAATCAAAGTCTCATTCAACCCATGTTCATTTGTAGCTTTACTTCACTGACACAATTGAATCTGCTTGTACAAACTTCTAAATTTTGCAAACCTAGAAATTTTCTCTAGTTTCACATTAATTTTATAAACTTCAATAACTTTAAATATTTACCCAAACTTAAAAGCTTTTCTTTCAAAGCGGTTTCAAATAATTTCCAATGAATCAAAAAACTTATGGGAAAAAAAGCACAAAAGAATCAGTTAGTACCCTGAAAGTTTTCATGTTTTTTCTACTGCCAGGGACAGAAATTATGTACTGCTGACTATAAGTGGTTCAGACAAAATGAGTAGTACTATTTGAAACTTTCATTTTACTAACACCGAGTAAAGAATAACAATACATCCAAGTGTCACGATGCTGTTCACTTTATTTACTAAGTTCTTGGGATAGTAGAATTGGAGAAGTGTCTTCCACTCCTCAGCTGAAGAGCTCTGATCTTGCTGCAGAAAGGTTAGATTCATCACCAAGTCCTTTGCCTTTGTTACAGGGCTGCAGACCAAGGTGGTGATGAAACTCTTGTGTTCTCTGATTTTCATATAATATAGGTTTCTCTAACCTAAGTGACCCATTCTTTAACTCCCAGCATTTGGACTGAAATCATAGCAAAATGAGGCTTCAAATTGGTCTAGAAAGACCATTGTTCCTTTTTTTGGCTGTCAATTCACTTGCTGTATGATTTTGATCTAGTCAAATTCACCTCTTGGTGCTGCGATTTTTCTTCAGACTTCATAGAAACAGAATGGTACATCTGTTCCAGGGTCTAGGCACTTCTGCGATAAGATACACAGGAAAAAAACCACACAAATCAGACTTCCTCATCCCTTCCACACACATTTCTAAAACCTATTGACCATGGTCATTTACAAAAGGATCATAAACAAATGTCCCCTCTGACAAGACATGAAAACAGACTAAAACTATTTTGGACTAGAAAAGAAACAAAGAAATGCACCTTAGCAACAGAAATAGTTTTGGTAAAGAGAATAAGTCTGTTGTGGTTTAATCCCAATCAGCAACTAAGCACCACACAGCCGCTTGCTCACCCTCCCCCCGGCCCGGTGGGATGGAGGAGAGAATCATAGGGGGGAAAAAAATAAGTAAAACCCGTGGGTTGAGATAACAGCAGTTTAATGGAATAGTGGAGAAAGAGAAAATAATAATAATAGTAATGATAAAAGAATATACAAAACAAGTGATGCACAATGCAATTGCTCACCACCTGCTGACTGATGCCCAGCCCGTCCCCGAGCAGCGATCCCTGCCCCCCGGCCAACTCCCCCCAGTTTCTGTATGGAGCATGATGCCATATGGTATGGAATAGCCCTGTGGCCAGTTGGGGGCAGCTGTCCTGGCTGTGCCCCCTCTCAGCTTCTTGTGCCCCTGGCAGAGCATGGGAAGCTGAAAAGACCTTGACTAGTGTAAGCACTGCTTAGCAACAACTGAAACATCAGTGTGTTATCAGCAGTGTTCTCATCCTAAGTCCAAAACACAGCACTATAGCAGCTACTAGGAAGAAAATGAACTCTGAATTAAGCTGAAACCAGGACAAAGTAATACAACATGCATTCAGAAAGTAGGCTTTCCAAAATAGGGTCTTAACTGTTTTTGCAAATCACACAGCACAATGCCATCCTCATCTCTTGACCAAGTAGCTCCTACAGCAATGTGACTACAAATGAACAATACCTTTTATTGTATTCATTTCAAAGAAAAAGCAAGATGCAAAGCAAGTAGGTTTGTTTTTTCAAGTGTCCACCTACAACTGCAGCATCAAATCAGGTTCTTCCTTTCAAAAACACCACTTCTTTAGGTTCTGCGTTATACTTGCACAAATCCTTCAATGACAACAGTTCAATACTATAAATGTTTGTTTCATTTCCACCTTAAGATATCTGGAAACCTTAATCCTAATAGCACCAATGGATTTACATACAAATAGTAAGTTCCAGCTGAGCAAAGTGAGGGGGACAAATTCACCTCACCTCCTAGTACCAGCAATGACTTCACGTTCCCAACAGGAAAAAGAAAGAACAGAAACTTTAGTTATCAATGTGAAAATACAATGTTCAGAATACACTTTAGAAAACCATCTGAATAAATTAGATATAAAGTTCCCTTTCAAAGAGCGGTACAGCCTAAAACTATCAGGAGCTGAAGGTATAACAGTAATTCCATGACATTTTATATGGCTAAATATAGTAGCCCTGGAACGTAATTTTGGGGTTCTTATAACTGTTGTTATTTACAGATTTTATCTTTTCACATTAAATACATCAGAAATTATTAAAATTTATCACACTGCTTGCTTAAGAAATAAGGATTTCCCTAATCATGAAGTCCAGACCCGTATCATTTATATCACATAATGTATTTCAAGCATTTAGTAATTTTATCAGCTTTTCGTCCTTGAATAAACATTTTGTCTTCATCATTCTTATTGGAAGGTAATTCCAGCATCTCATTCTTTTGCATTTTAGAGCTTTACATCAATTTCCAGACTGAATTATTTAGTCAGCTTATATTCCCTTTTTCTTGCATTGTCTTTGCCTGTAGCTCCTTCCCTTTCCAGATGTGAACCCTTCCAGAATATTTAGAGAGCTCATTTGTACCATCCCTCAGCAATCCCCCAAAGATGGAGCTGTAGAACACAAGCAGTTTACAGATTGGACAAACCTAACTGCAGGAGCATCACTTCCCAAAAAGTATGGTCACAAGCTCAGAAATAGAGCAAGAGAGAAGAAAAGCGTGAGAATTGTTGCATGAATAGGTGAAATATTAAGAGTACCACTCAGCAAACATTCTGAGCTAGTTGGACAAAAGCCAGCTGTAGCCCAGAAGCGATGTAAACAAATTAGTTTGGACTACTGCACTGTAAGTTATGCTGAGAGTCCCCTCTTACAAAATAAGTTTTCACATAAAATAAATTTCCCCAATCTTCTTACTAACCTCTACATTTGATACCATCTGTTTATTTTTTTCCTGAGCACAAAGGAACCATGCACCAATGCAATCTCAATGCTCATACTCTGATACTTTAGTATTTCTACACAGACATACCTCTCCTGATAGATTCAAAAACTGCATATACTTTTTAATAGTTTCATTTTACTGATGATTGACTAGGTATTTTGTAGTAATATTAATATACACAGATCTTAAGCTTCCTCTGTCAAACCCAGGTGAAAAGCTGCCTGCTTACAGCAGGAATTCTAGTAATGAATCTCTAAATATATCAACATTTGGCACTTAAATTTCATCCCGCTTCCATTTCTGCAACTCAAGGTTATCAAATATTTCCTGACAGGTATTCCCATCCTTCCTTGTACTGACAATAGCTAGCACCTTTAAATCCACAAGTGATACAATTAACTTATTTTTTTATTCATGGTTTTTTAATAAATCTGCTATATTGAACAGCTTGTAGATCCATCTTCAGAACTTGGATTTACTACTAACAATCCTAGCACTGTCTAGCACTGCTTTACAATAAAAGTACATTCCTCCTTGCACTTAACTACAAAATTAAATCCTGAATCAGTATATAACTTTTCAGTAGCCAAAAGAATAAAGTATGTTCTTCAGAAAAGATCAAATTATATTATTTTAGTACCACTACTGTGAAAGAACACTGAGTTAAAGCTATACAAAAGCCTCTATCTACAAAAAAGTCCATCCATAAGAACAGGAGACAAAGAATAAAAATATTAGGAAGAAACTGGACTTGTAATTATGATTGCTTTGAGTAACACCCTGTAGGAAACACCTCTACGCAAGACACTTTAGTACTACTATTCCCACTCATTTTTTCATCAATTAAACATAGATTTTCAAAAACTGGGTATGCAAATGCAGTAAATTAGATATAGAATTTCGAAAATACATTTTAAAAGCTACCTTTTAGATAAACATCTTAATCTAACTGAAGTATTTAATTTGATCATATCCATGAGAGGTATGATATAACTCATCTTAGACAGGAGAATAACTGCCACGTATAGTGCTAAAATGAAACTTTATATTCACACTTGGATTATATTGAATAGGTCATCCAAGTAAGATTTAACTGGTCCAGTATTCTAACAGTGCTTTCCCTCAATAAATCCTGTTGCCACAAGTACAGATAATGATTCTAAACAGAAGTTACCACCAAATCATAGATTTATTTAGGCATAGAGACACCTCTGGACCAACCCTCTGCTCAAAGTAGAAGCAACTTTAAAGTTAGGTCAGGCTACTAAGGGCCTTCCCAGTCAAGTTCTGAATATTTCCAAGGATGGAAATTCACTGTGGATTTTTCCAAATCCAGTCAGTACTTCCCTTATCGAAACTGTAGCTGTTGCTTCTTTTGGAGCTTCTCAGAGGAGCTTGTCTTGTCTTCTATGTAAATGCTCATTAGCTAAAGACAGCATTTCAATCCCTCTTAGCTCTCTCTTCACCAGGGTAAACAAACCCAGCTACCTCAGATTCTCCTTCTACCTTTCATGCTCCAGCTCCCTAACCATCTCAGCAGCCCTCTGTCAACACTTGCTCCAGTTTGTCAGCATCGTTTTTTCAACAGATCGTGTTGCTTACATTCTGGTTTCAGACTGATTTCGTTTTCATGGCCTACAGCATAACTAGTTGTTACAACTGTCCTCAGGGAATTTTGAGTCCACCGTTTCATCTTCTGTCTTCAGCCAGCTTCCATCTCTACCCTACAATGTTACAGCTGCAAGACTGCACAGTTTTTTCCCACTTGACGTCGCGCACCAATTACACACTGTCTCACATCACACTTCATTCCACCTCCTCCAGTCTGTCAATAAGGCCAGCTCCCTCTACCATTTGCCACTTTCACACCAACAGTCAAATGCATTGTTCTGCCTTCT
Organism: Scopus umbretta; assembly: GCA_013400535.1. NCBI lineage: Eukaryota > Metazoa > Chordata > Aves > Pelecaniformes > Scopidae > Scopus > Scopus umbretta. Next base: position 19,426 of record VZTL01030555.1, read on the forward strand.
GTATACAAAGTACATTTCCTAGCTTCACCACAAGTCCTCTGCATTCTCCACCATGAAACCCTTTTGAACAATACCCTCCTTGAAAAGCACAGAACACTTGCTGATTGTCATACACAAGGTACAACTTGTATACCCTATTATATAAAGTTGTAAACATAACTGTATTTACCCACAAATTCTCCCATCTTTCCTGAGACTGAAAGATTACTGCAACTTTTGGTTTAGAAGGCAGTCACACAGCTGAGGTAATGAGCCACTCTCTTACCACTTTTGAAAACTGCTTATTTCAGGAATGGATTTTATTATTTTCCTGATGAATTGCTGAATAAGTTTTAATTTAGTTCAGTATAAGAACTACGGTCATCAAGATTTCCTCTATCCATATATTGCGAATATTCTGGCTTAGGGCTCTTCTTCAGGCTACTGTGCATCAGCTGAGCTATGGTAACTGCATGTGACTTCCTGCAGTTTTGCAACTGATATATAGTAGAAGAACAAATATGCCTCTATCAATATAGAAAAACATTATGCTATCATACTTTGACAACGGAAGTTGAGCCCTAGAAAGCATATGCTTTATACATCAGGAAGCTTTCCATTTCATTTACTTTTGCATTAGTGTGGTATTTTTTTCAAAATATGTGTTTCATATTGTAAGTCTGATTTACAGACACAAAAGCAGGAACCTGAATCATCCCACTGTTATTCATATATTTTTAATTTAGACCATTCACAATATAAATTAATTTAAATAGCTTACTGTATTACGTACATAAACAGAAAAACTGGAACAAGAAGTAGCATGATCAGTTGACAAGGTTAGTCCCATGACTTTCTCTAAATTAACACATCAGGAAACAGAAATAGTAAATAGAAATTAATATACAAAACAATAAATGCAAGACAACCTGAGAATCAGAGCTGCTGAGTGAATGTAGTACCACTAAAGGTGCTGACACACAGCGCAGGATAAAGTTCCACGTCACAGCTGAACTGTTTCAGTGGCTTACTGCCACTGAAAGCTACTGCTCTCACAGCACTGTCTCTGATTCATTATTCATTTCAACAAGAAAGGACAATATAGTACACAAATAGGAGGGTAAGAATGAGATGACCTAATCTTATCCTGAAAGGGGGTACTCAAGAAGAAATCTATATTTTAAATTTCTAATGCAATTAAGAGCTGGACTGAGAAACAGGAGAAAGGCACTAATCGTTCCTGTATCTCCCTTTGCCTCCTTCTGCCTACTTTCAGGCACTAAACCAAAGCCAAATATGCCTCCTTTCCTACTACTGTTGCTACCAGCAACTCTTCAAAAATACTGTTTTACAAAAATCTTTCCTCAAATTCAATTATTTTATATCTTACTGTCTTACTGTTTTCCTTTTCTCTCAGTTCTATTCATTAGACAGGTTTCCTTCCACATTGTCCCCACTGCTTCATGCAAAGACCAAGAGAAACTATTACTACAGAAACACCAAGAATTTGTGTGCAGGATTATTCCTGCTCCTTTTGCTCCCTCAGAAGAAACCAACACTGTAGTGTATCAATATAAGTACCAGTGGAAATAGTGGTGAGAAAGTAAAGTAATTTTTGAGAGCACAGATGTGCTGAATTCTTCTGTCCAGTCTACCAATATTTCCAAATTAATAAGTATTATATGGTAATAATTTAAACCTGAGATGCATACCTAACCCCATATATATGCGGGCAAAAAGCTACAAAGAGGGAGGGCAGGCAGGGGGACACACACAACAACAAAAAACAAAATGGAGAAAGGTCATGGGAACTTGACCATCAATGATGAAAATGACTCTCCAATGAAAGGCCTCTCATCTCCAAGTACTACAGAGACTATCTGGTGATCTAAAGCCAGTACNAGGAAATTGGTCACTTTAAACACTCACATCCCAATGTTCGGTCCACTGTCAAACACCCTACTTGGTCCCACACACCTGACAAAAGCCTTCAGTTATTCTAGTACAACCCTAGTGTTATCTGTACCTCTGGAAGGATAATTATACAATAAGCATCAGCATGTCAAAAATCATGTGCAAAAACAATGTAAAATAAGCTGGATTTAAAATAACACCATATACTATATCCACATCAAAACAAAGACATAAAATCACTATAACATCCACTATTCAAATAAACTGAGGTCATTGAAGAATTGCTATCATGCTGTTCTGCAGAATCCACAAAACTTTACCTTACACTGTTCTGCAGCACAGGTGCATAACAACACTGGCAAGTTCTGGCCATTTTCACTGGTATTACTCTCGAGAGAAAGACCTA
>VZTL01030556.1:0-11007 GCA_013400535.1 Scopus umbretta
AAGTGAGAAGCAACAAATCCTGAATGACCTAAATCAGTGGAAGAGCCAGCACTCCCGGACAGAGGAATCCATAAGGAAGATCCAGTGTGAGAGAGAGAAGAGTGAGAGGGAGAAGAACACCTTGAGGAGTGAGATTGAAAGGCTGCAGATGGAGATCAAACGGATTGAGGAGAGATACCGGTGCCGACTGGAAGAGACTGCAGTCAAGAACCAGTCAGAGTTGGAGTCCGAGCGTCTCAGGCTGCAAAGGGAGATCGAGAAACTCAAGCAACGCCCATATGGGTCCCACAGATCTACACAGACTGAGGAAGACTTTTGTATTGATGCCTCCAAGTTGCTGTTCAGTGGGCTGCGGAAGAAGATCACAGCAATGCAGCTGTATGAGTGTCAGCTGATAGACAAACTCACACTGGATAAACTGCTGAAGGGGCAGAGGTCAGTGGAAGAAGTCACGGCTGACATTGAACCCTACCTCAAAGGGGCAGGTGCTATTGCAGGGGTGTCTCTTTCGCCCAGACAGAAGTACTCTTTTGTTGAGGCCAAACGGAATCAGCTGCTTACAGCAGAAAACGCAGTCCTGCTCTTAGAAGCCCAGGCAGCAACAGGAGGCGTGATAGACCCACACCGAAATGAGATCTTAACAGTGGACAGTGCTATCGCCAGAGACCTGATCGACTTTGATGACAGAGAACAAATCTATACAGCAGAAAAGGCTATTACAGGATTTAAAGATCCTTTCTCAGGCAAAACTGTGCCAGTATCTGAAGCCATCAAGAAAAACTTGGTTGACAGAGAAACTGGGATTCGTCTGCTCGAAGCCCAGCTGGCTGTAGGAGGGATTGTTGATCCTGTCAACAGTGTTTTCCTACCCAAAGATATAGCTTTATCCCGTGGGTTGATTGACAAAGACCTATACAGGATCCTAAACAACTGCCAAGGCACTACAAAGAACTTCATTGATCCCACCACCAAAAAGGCAGTCACTTACATGCAGCTAAAGGAAAAATGTAGGATTGAGCCACACACTGGTCTGCTTCTCCTGCCAGTGCAGAAGAGGAGTATGTCATTCCAAGGGATCAGGCAGCCCGTCTCAGCAGATGCGCTGCTCGAGGCTGGAATTATTAAGGAATCAACAAGGAACGACTTGGAAAGAGGTGCAATTACAGTGGAAGAAGTGAGTGAGAGAATTATTGATTTCCTTCAGGGCTCTAGCTGTATAGCGGGCATCTACAATGAGGCTACTAAAGAGAAACTTGGCATTTACCAGGCTATGAAAATAGGTTTGGTTAGACCAGGGACAGCCCTTGAACTCCTAGAAGCCCAGGCAGCCACAGGGTTCATAGTGGATCCTGTCAGTAACGTGAGGCTGCCTGTTGAGGAAGCTTACAAAAGGGGCCTTGTTGGAATTGAATTCAAAGAGAAACTTCTCTCTGCTGAAAGAGCTGTCACTGGGTACAAAGACCCAGAAACTGGAAACATCATTTCTCTGTTTCAAGCAATGAACAAAGAGCTCATAGAGAGAGGCCATGGCATTCGTTTGCTGGAGGCCCAGATTGCTACCGGAGGGATCATTGATCCCAAAGAGAGCTACCGCTTGCCAGTAGAGACAGCCTATAAGCGTGGCTACTTCAATGAAGAGCTCAATCAGATTCTTAGTGATCCCAGTGATGACACCAAAGGGTTCTTTGATCCCAACACAGAGGAGAACTTGACCTACTTGCAGCTGAAAGAAAGATGCATGAAGGACGACGCAACAGGGCTCTGCCTTCTACCCCTGAGAGAGAAGAAGAAGGTGGTGCACACCTCGCAGAAGAACACCCTTAGAAAGCGACGAGTTGTCATTGTAGATCCAGAAACAAACAGGGAAATGTCTGTTCAGGAGGCGTACAGCAAAGGCCTCATAGATTATGACACCTATACAGAACTAGCTGAACAGGAGTGTGAGTGGGAAGAAATAACTATTACAGGATCAGATGGTAGCAGTAGAGTAGTCCTTGTTGACAGAAAAACAGGTAGCCAGTATGACATCCAAGATGCTATTGATAAAGGTCTGGTTGAAAGGAAATTTTTTGACCAGTACCGTTCTGGCAGTTTAAGCCTGACGCAGTTTGCAGACATGATTTCCTGCCGTAACGGCACCGATGAGGTGTTTCGGCACGAATCGGTGACTCGGTCTCCCACAGTGCTGAGCGTCAGGAGTTCTTCCTCACTGATCAGGAGTGGTTCTTTCTCAGAGACCCCAGAAGAGTGCAGTCCCATTGCAGCCATATTTGACACAGAAAACTTGGAGAAAATCTCCATTTCAGAAGCTATACAACGGGGCATTGTGGATAGCATCACCGGACAACGGCTACTTGAAGCCCAGGCCTGCACAGGGGGCATCATATGCCCTACCACAGGCCAGAGGCTTTCACTTCAGGAAGCTGCCAGTCAAGGCATCATTGATCAGGATATGGCCACGCGGCTCAAACCAGCCCAGAAAGCCTTCATAGGGTTTGAAGGCATAAAGGGCGGACGCAAAAGGATGTCAGCAGCTGAAGCCGTGAAGGAAAAATGGCTGCCTTATGAGGCTGGGCAGCGGTTCCTTGAATTCCAGTATCTCACTGGAGGTCTCGTGGACCCAGAAGTGCGTGGAAGAATAAGTACTGAAGAAGCCATTAGGAATGGATTGATTGATGGTCGTGCTGCCCAGAAATTGCAAGACACTAACAGCTATCCCAAAATTCTGACGTGCCCCAAGACCAAGCTGAAAATATCCTACAAAGATGCAATGAATCGGTCAATGGTGGAAGATATCACCGGGCTTAAACTCTTGGAAGCAGCCTCCGTGTCATCTAAAGGCATATCCAGTCCCTACAATGTCTCCTCAGCACCTGGATCACGCTCTGGCTCTCGCTCTGGCTCACGTTCAGGCTCACGCAGTGGGTCTAGGAGGGGAAGTTTTGATGCATCAGCAAGCTCTTCGTATTCTTACTCATACTCAACCTTCAGCAGTGGGTCTATTGGGCGCTAATGACAAGTGAGGGAATATGTCTGCATTTTAATATCATTTAGATTATTCTATATCCCTTTTCCTAAAAAAACCCCAGACAACAACAACAAAGCAACCCAAAGCAAAACCCTTAAGTCTTTCCTGGTTGTGTTCAACTTGTCATCTGAAAAAGCTGTAAAATGCTTGAATGCAAATTTATGGAATATAGATTAGGGGATGCAAAAAGACATATTTGTGAATTTTGAGTTTCGGTTCCCCTTTCCTTTTAGTGTTCGGATTTTAGTTGGTCTCTGTATATTTTAAATACTCTGTCATGTGCCACCTTCTGTTATCTGTAACTGTCAACCCATAAGCTGGTAATTGAGGTTTGAAAGTCTTGCAGTAGTTAATTTCTTTCCACATAGACCTGTTTCAATTTGCTATTAAGAAGAAAAAAAAATAACAATATGGACAGAAAATGCCTTTAATATTGGTTTAGAATCTATACTATAACATGAAGAGGTCTGTATTCCAGATGCTCTGCTTCTCTGTGTTTGGCTAGCCATTTTCTGAAGTATAACTTGGTGGATATAAAGGGCTATTGCTAGGCTGGGCTTTTGTTTTACTGTTACCCATATATATTTTCTACTGTTTTGCTTGATTTCCATGTAACGAAAAAACCCCTCTAACTGCACCAAGTGAGCTATTCTGGGCAATAAACCTTTGAAGTTTTAAAGTATTTGTTGTGTGCTTATTAAATTTACCAATGGGCATTCTTGGAGGTACAGATTAGAGAAAGAACCATTTTAAAAAGTAGCAAATAGTAGGTTTGTCATAAAAATAATGTACAGGCACGTTGTTTTTTATGATGCTGATACAGCATTTTTCTGAACGTGGACTTCTGATTCTGCATTTTCAGTAGGAAAATGAAGATAGCACCAATAATGGAGACTATGCCTCTAGGAGCAGAAAGCCTGTTTCTTCTGCTTGTATTTCTTCCGCGTGTGATCCAGCCCATTGTCTCTGCAGCTACAAGGGACTGAGTCAGATTCTCTTGCACACCAGTGTAACTTTGGACAACAAGCAGAACAAAGATAGAGTGATGGGGCTTAGCTGACCAATATCGTGGCACAGGAGGATCTTTCAAAACCTGGTCGCCTCCTGTAATGTCCTTCCACCTCTTCTGCTGGCTCCTGAAAGCCTGGGTTGAGAAAATAGCAGGAGTGTATCTGCACTTGCATGATGCCTTGCTGTTGTCAGTTCTACATAGGCTGTTGGCAGCCTGCTGCCTCTTAGCTGAGCTGAGAAAGCTCTTGAGCTGAGAAACCAGAGCAGGACTAAGTGACCACAGGATTAGAGGACACAGTGTGGTTTGAAACCACTTCAGCTGCCATGAATGTTCTTCATCCAGAGCAGAAAATGATTTGTATACATCAAGACTGTCCTGTGTTTTACCATTCACCACACAGTGCAGGTACCTCTGGGTAGGCACTATGTTCTTAGCCGGGTGATCGCTTAAAAGAATTTAGTATGGTTTTAGAGAACTGCTAGTAGAGAGCTGTAATGACAAAACTATCAGTGTAATTTGCCAGTACCTGAAATAAATTCTTTCTGTAAGTAGTTGAAAATGTCGCCAGAAGCACATACCTGCTTTTAGCCATGTACCATGCAGGAACTCCACCCGTCTATGAATTTATTAGTTGCTAGAGGGAGAAAGAAGCAGCTGATAGGCACAAATGCTAATCATTCTTAATGATGCTGCCTAATTTTTGTAGCAGGTTCCTTTTCTGCAGTAAGGAATAGCATGAGTTTTGATACTGCTGTCTCCAGCTAAAGTGTACCTTCTAGCCTGAAAAGCATTTCCGCTGTCTTCTGAAGATGAGAGCTGTGTATAAAGTCTCTGCCATGTATAAAGTGACCTCAGTTACTGGACTAAGAAATTAAATAGGCCAGTACAAGTTTGTGGTAGAGCCCTCTACAGAAGGTAGGTGAGAAAGTGCATCTCATCTCCTAGGAAACTCCACAGCTTCAGAGGTTTCTGTCTACAGCAGAAGTTCATTAACTGCTGTAAAGAAAGATCCAGTGCCTGAATAGCTTTCTGACTGCTAAGGAGAAACAGCCCTGTAAAANAAAAGATCACTGCTGTAAATAACCCAAGCTGTTTCTGAAGTTTTAACTGGCTAGGAGGTTCATGGGATCTACAGTAAAAGGAAAAGGAAAGTCTGCTTACTGGGTGCGTGCACCCCTGCAGGTTGCGTGGGCTGGGGAATCCTATGCACTCTTCATGGCAAAATTGCCACAGGACTGGGCTTCTGTTTTGCACATAAGACATTCCTGGCATCCCTGTTAGGTTGTTTAAAGCTCCATCTTTACATATTACCTTTTTTACTGCTGGATCTACCTTCTGTCCTATTGTGGTGGCCTTAATATAAGACCATCTCCCAGAAATGATGGCAGCACTGCTTTCTTCTTGCATACCCTCCAGCAGCAGATGCTAGCATGGCATTAGTCATCTGTGACCTTACCCGGCCAGAGATGTTTGGTGCAGGAGAACCAGGTGCCCAGGGCCTGAGTAGCATCTGAGCCAGAGTAGGCAGCAGGTGGGGTAGGATAATGATAATGCAGGGTGCTAAAGAGATAAGCGGAGAGTTTTCCTCCGCATAAAAAAGTGCCAAGGAAAGAGCTTCAGGAAGAACCTCCAGAGCTGAAGTTTGGCAGTTGCTGTGTAGAGGTCAGGCAACAGAGAGAAACATGGCAGGTGAGCATATCTCAGGGGGCCAGGTATTGTGGAGCTGAGGAGGATGTTTTGTGTCAGTGCCTTGTATTTGTGAGGCAGGAGAGCCGTGCCTGGGGTTTGAAGAGCAGAGCAGGCAGGCTGTGGTTATGGTGTGCTGTGGGTGTGGAGATGAGTGCAGGGCTGCTGCTGTGGGTTTGGGGCAGGATGTTCTCTGTAGCTCTTTTGCACCAAATGTGAAATGAACCTTGATCATACATCTTACAAGAAAGACTGGCAACTTTGCATGATGTCTGTTCCTGAGACAGTTAATTCCTTAGTATTGAAAAGCCAGAATAAACTTGTTGGTCCAGACTGTGGCTGTGAGTACTTCCCCACACAGGAGGAGAGCTGGGCTAGGTGTACCCATCATCAGCCATGTGGTTTGCAGTCAATCTTCTGAATTTGCTTCCCCCCTGTGCCTTGGGGTAGGTGATCCTCACCCTTTTCAACAGTAAATGGTTGCCCAGTGTGCTGACTTGGCTGCTACAGCTGGGGAGGGTTCAGTCATTAGCAGGGTCAACTCCCTAGAGAATTGGGCTTTGCTCTGAACAAGACTGGAATTTATTTCTGAGAGTTTTATTGCCCGAGTTAATGGTCTTGATGTTGTCAAATTGCTGTCCTTTGGCTCAAGGCTGGGAAATGACTGCTGCTTAGGACCCAAAGTGTGTAAGGCACCATATGGTTTCCACAACACAGCAGCGCTCAAGCCAGAGTGTTGTCCTATATATGCTATATTGCTTAGCGACATGGTTTAGTAGTGAATAGGTATGGTTGGACTTGATGACCTTAAAGGTATTTCCCAGCCAAATTATTCTATTTGGAAATGCACACATGCCATGGTTAATTAATAGTCTAGCCTTATGAATATGAAAGAGGCGTGGGGAGACTTACAGAATAGCAACTATGTGACTTAGTGTAAAATTGTTAGAATTATTAAGTTAGAAGTATTTACGTGGGGGTTGGGGTTTGGTTGTTCTTTGGTTTTGTTTTGTTTTTCTTAGGACTTGTTCCAATTTCTATACCCTTTAATAACATAAATCTGGAAGAGTCACCTTTGCTGTAGTTTTTTTGAACCTAGGCTGCTCTGAGATTAACAGAATTTACTTGTCATGTGTAACTCTCTCTCAGAATAATGCTATACTTGAAAATACATTATTTTTTTTTTTTACATGCGCAAACAACTTGAGACAAATTCCTAGGCCCTTCAAGGCAGGCTGTGCATAGGCTCTCTGCTTCTTTCTGACCTGTGTTTTCTAGCCTGGTGTTTAATGACTATGCACCTGTGACTTGGTTATCTTTATTTTTCTGTCCTCGCAGTTACATCAAATATACAGTTGGTACATATACAAATCCACCATGTAATAAAGAAAAAGCAATATTTTGGGACTCCATTTTCTCTTGGAGCCAGTTTCTGCTTTAGTAGCTTATCGGCAAAGTATTTTGTGGTAGAGTTAATCCAGTGGGAGGCTCCATTAGGAGAGCTGAGCATCCATCTGTTAATACATCAGGTATTTAAGTTGCTAATCTCTCTGTAGATTCCCGTTCTGTTGGCAGGCTGAGGACCTATATAATGCAGTCCTTTGCTTCACACAGTCCAGGTGCACCTGGTGAACCAGGGAGCGCTGGATGCCCAGGGTGGCCACTGTGTCTGGGGTGGGGGGTATGTGTTGATTGGCCTGCCTATCTTGGGCAGCCACATGATATTCAGGAGACCCTGAAAATGGAAAATTAGGCTATATAAAGGAAATAAGCTGAAAGTGTTGACTCTTCGCCATCCACCACAAAGTCATCTGCTCATGCTGCTCTGACCAGGAGTGACTCCATGAGAAGTGGTGAAAATACACTAGTATAAAATTTGAGGAGGATGCAAGTCCAGTATGTGTTTCAGAGAAAAATCAGTATCGTGAGGATTAGGAGGTCAATGGGAATTGAGCAGTGAAGCACTGGGAAGGGATGTGCCTTCTCTTAAATGCTGAACCCTCCTCATGCAAATTGATGGGGGTGTCCTCATTACTTACTCAGTATATGGCAAATACTTAAATAAGTGCGGCTGAGTTACCTGGCACTGAAAAGGCTGCTGGGAGACAAAGCAACCTTCTCTCCTTCTGTGGTGTGTTTGACCTTGGCTGGATGCCAGGTGGCACCAATCTGTATCATTCCCCTCAGCAGGACAGGTGGGGAGAAAATGAGATAGAAAAAACCCAAAAACCTTGTGGGTCAAGACAAAGGCAGTTTGGGGTTTTGTTTTTTTTTTTTTTTTTTAAAAAAAAAAAAAGCTATGCACAGAAGGGGGGGGGAACCAAAACCCAAACCAAAAATTTTTTTCCCTACTTCCCATCAGCAAACGATGTCTAGCCACATCCTGGGAAGCAGGGCTTCCATATGCATAGCAATTGCTCTGGAAGACAGACATAAATAATGAATGTCCCCCTTCTTCCTCCTGTCTCTGAGCTTTTATTGCTGACATTGTTTGGTTTCTGGCAAACAATTGGGGTGTGGAGGGGAGCAGGAGGAATGCACTTATCTATAGCCTGGGAACTTTAGAGCCTGTTTCTTTCAGGTTGCTATTAGAGCTTCTGATCCAATGTCTACAGTTTTATTCAACTTATCTGTGGACCCTCTGCTATGCAACACTGCTTAGTGTTCCAACACTGCTTGACAAATTTAACAACCTTGGCCTTTACCGATTACTTGGTTCTATTAAATTAATCTTGGGACAGAATACAGAAAAACATTGACATTTTTGAGGTCTTTTGTGGTCTAACAGACCTCAAAACTCGAGAGAAGTGCCATGCCTTTTACATCCAGCCTACAAAGGACCCCTATGTGATCAATGACTGTCCGGCATAGACAATAAATGGCACACACTTCAAAATAATTGATCGGGATAGTTCTGAAAAATACCTGGGTATACCTACATATAGATCCATGGGCTGAATATCTAAGCCAGAACTACTAGAAAAACTGAACGAATGGTTGAAACAGATTCTGAAATGGCTTCAATGTCGCCTGCCCAAAGTGGACATCTTGAAAGGATATACTATTAGATGATCGATGTACTTAGCAGACCAAACTGATGTGAAAGCCACATACCTACAAAACCTTGATTTGGCAATTTGAGCAGACATCAAGGATTGGTTGCACCTACCTACCTGCATGTACCTGTGATATCATCCTGTATGGTAGCACTTGGGATGGAAGGATGGGTATTAACAGATTCCCTGGACTAATTCCTAGTGTGCAGGTCAATAGGCTGCACGAAATTGCTCAGTTAATGGACAACACCGTAAGATTGGTCATCTGGCCAGAAGGTATAAAGAGTTTGACAAACTATGGCTTGCAGCAGGTAGTGATACAGAAAATTTAATCTATTTGGGACCCCAGAGCAGTCATGGTGATTTCAGAAGTTGTGGGTGGTGAGGAATCAATCTCAGGATGGGAGATACTGCTCCAAAGGTCCGCTTTCTGAGGTGCTGTGACTGGTGAAAGCAGGAATTTTGGAATTGGACCAAGTTGCTATTCCAGGGCCATAGGATTACCAACTTTGAAAAGGATAAAATTAGTAACAACTGGATTGACTATAATAAGGGCATTCCTCGCAAAGCTCATCACAGTGTTACAATTCAGAGCTAATGTCTATGCCATGAGAGAATTTTTGGCAAGGGGTAGGCAGGATACTCAAATGAAAAACTGTTGTCATTGTCAAGCAGAGAGTGAGACTTGGTTGCATATTATTGGGTATTGTCCTGCGGTTCAAGATGCTAGGATAAAAAGACACAACCAGTTATGTGAACTACTGGCAGAGGAAGCTAAAAAGAAAGAATGGGTAATATTTCAGGAGCTGCTTTTAAAAAAGATCATCAAAATGAATTGTATAAACCTGACCTGATATTAGTCAAGGGAGGTCAGGCCTTTGTGGTGGACATAACTGTTAGATATAAGAGTAAATCATCATTACTTGCTGATGCAGTGGCTGAGAAAGTTAGGAAATTTCAACATCTAAAGGAGCAAGTCCAGGGGGTGAAAAAAGCCAGCAATATAAAATTCACTGGATTCCATATAGGTGCACACAGAAGTGGTATGAAGGCAGTTACAGACTACTAGCTGAATTGGGACTCTCAAGTTCCCAGCAAGAGAAAGTTGCCTCTTGTCTTTCGAATTGGGCTCTATTTACATCTGTGGACATTGCACATATATTCAGGAATCAAACAAGAATTTCTGTCAAATCTTAACTGACTGTAAATAAATGTATTTTTCCTTCCCCTACCCCCTTCTAAGGCGGGAGCCAGACCCCAATGAGGAGTGAAAGAGATAGGTGGGAGAGGCCTGATAGCATGTAGGGATGAAAAAGGACTTGGTATCATGATGTGTCATCTTTCCCACAGATGCCAATCACCAGCCTTATTTAGGTGGACGGGCCACTTTTACTTAACCTGGAAAAAGAACATGTATAAATTATACATGTTTGAATTAATAGCCTGCGAACTTTAGAGTCTCCATTTCTTTCAGGTTGTTATTAGAGCTTCCAAATTCAATAAGGAATGTGCTACACCCATTGTGAGCTCATGGCAGGGAATGAAGACAGGGTGCAAACCCTTAGAGAAGGGGTTGCCTCCCTTTCTTACTGCTGGCTCTCCAAGGTGGTACGTGTGAACTCTAGTCTCATCCAATATCCAGTTCTACAAGAGTACGCTGGACACTTACCTGCTGTGTGTGATGTGGAAGTGAGAGTACTTGCTATGTTATGTTGCAATATGCCAGGATAGTTTGTGGGGAGTCAGCACAGATTATTGCTGTTCTGGGGTTGAGCGCTGGTCTCTGTGACTGAGCTGTCACTGGAGCCGGGACTGCATTTTGGTCTAAGCTGCATTACGCTGACACAGCTCTTAGCTTTTTCCCAGGTGGCCCTGCCATCTTGGGAGGCCCCAGGGGACTGGTTAGTGTCACTTTGGTTGGGGGACAGCCATTGGCACATGCGTACCAGATACCACCTGCATACTTGGCTATCTGAACGTTGACTGTGTTCTGACAAAGCTCATTCACCTGGACTCTAGGAGGAAAAGATAGGCTTAAACATGACCAAAATATTGTTGATTCTAGCTGAATGTCCCCCAAAGGGTTTTCTAATAAATCAGTTTGAATGTGTGATATTTAGCTCACGTGTTAGTCTGTGTATTGCTCAGTTTGGCCCACTGTACATAGAGAACAGTCACTGAAGCCATGTGCTATTGCACCTGACTTGGGCAAGGCTGCAGAGAAA